>JALIZH010005090.1:0-12723 GCA_030522465.1 Rhipicephalus appendiculatus
CCGCGAGCACGCCATGAGCGTGGCATGCAAGTCATGTCGCACATGACAAGTCATGATTTCCATATTACCACTGGTCATTTATGTTCGTCATACAGTCACGTCACTCAATCCCAAATTTGGTGTATACCAAGTTAACGATGCAAGTCATGTCGCACATGACAAGTCATGGTTTTCATATTACCACTGGTCATTTATGCTCGTCATGCAGTCATGTCACTCAATACCAAATTTGGTGTATATCAAGCTAACGAAACGGCCACGAGCGCGCCATGAGCGTGGCATGAAAATCATACTTTTCATGACAAGTTATTCATGATTTTCATGATATGACCAGCCAGTTATGTTCGTCATACGGTCATGCTATGCCATACCAAATTTGGTATAAATCCCATTAACGATACGGCCAGGAGAGCACAAAGTCGTAGGCGGATAGATAGATAGATAGATAGATAGATAGATAGATAGATAGATAGATAGATAGATAGATAGATAGATAGATAGATAGATAGATAGATAGATAGATAGATAGATAGATGGATAGATAGATAGTTGATCAGGACGTCTTGAGGGGCTAGTTGGTTCATACTATGCAGGAAAATTTGCGCTAAAATAGAAAAGGACAACACAAGTAAGGAACACTTAAACAGATCGAGCGCACACCACCACTGCTCTGTCATGTCGGATGCCAATTTGCTTGCCGCCCCGCCACTTGCCTTCGGCTACACCTTCAGGGAAGTTGCCATAATACACCACACGTAGCCAGTTATGAAAGAACCGCACTTGTCTCCATAACTCCGCTTTCCAAATCTTGGCGACTCGTTTCACGTGTCCATTAGATGGCTTAGCACCACCGAACATACTTCTTATACTCTCCTTCCTTGTGGCCTCCAGACGACAGGATTAATGCACTGGTGAGCCATATCGTCGTGTCAACTTGCAAGGCAAGGTATTTGGCTTTTTGCCGCAAGAAAGGCCTAATTCCTCAGGGATATTTGGATGTTGTTCGGTGGTGTCAAGCCATCTAATAGACACGTGAAACGAGTCGCCAAGATTTGGAAAGCAGAGTTATGGAGGCAAGTGCGGTTCTTTCAAGACTGGCTACGTGTGGTGTGTTATGGCAACTTCCCCTGAAGGTGTCGCCGAAGGCAAGTGGCGGGCAGCAAGAAAAATTGACAGCCGATATGACAGAGCAGTGGTGGTGTGCGCTCGATCTGTTTAAGTGTTCTTTCCTTGTGTTGTCCTTTTCTATTTTAGCGCAAATTTTCCTGCATAGATAGATAGATAGATAGATAGATAGATAGATAGATAGATAGATAGATAGATAGATAGATAGATAGATAGATAGATAGATAGATAGATAGATAGATACGCTCAACGTCGCCGAAGTTGTCTAAGAAATGCTTCGCATTTAAAATAAATCAGAAGAAAAATATTCCAAGGCACCCTACCGGGGACTCGTACCGGCGACCCCTCGCTCCACAGCGCGCTGCTTTACACTAATCAGACACGCACCACGCATGCTCCATCGCATTCATTGCATCGCCTTTGCGGCGAAACTGTGACTTTTAGATGTGAAGCATCTTATGGCGAAGCTTAATCCGGTGGTGGTGGTGGTGGTGGTGGTGTGCCGCGTGCCCACCCTTACTGCGCATGCGCAAACCCTCTAAAAAAATAAAAATAAAAAACCTCCTCTCCCCCTCTCTCTCCTCTAGGCATCCCTGCCCGCGGCAACCACACCCTCACTGGGCATGCGCGTCCCCCCTCTCTCTCTCCTCTCCTACGCTCCTCCCTCTCTCCTCTACGCATCCCTGCCCACGGCGTTCACACTCCCACTGCGCATGCGTGTCACCCCTCTCTCTCTCTCCTACGCTCCCGCCTTTCTCGCCTCGCGACGCCGACGCAGGCAGCGTCTGCTAGCGAGTTTCTTGGTTGATAAAACCGACTGCTCGCGCTGCAGAACCGTTCACTGGCCACCCCGTATATATGGCAATGGATCTTGACCTCCAAGGTGGTACCGGTGGGAGATTTCTCCTGTGCGTTGTTGAACAATAAAACTTCGCAGCGTGCGCGTTAACTAAAAGCGGAGTGCGGGTCTCCGTGTCCAGTCGGAGTCTTCTGTCTCTCATTGCCCATTAGCAGCGATTGGCATGTTCCGGTAGGAAACACTGCTCCATCACTGCCTGCTTTGCGCCTCCCTAGTTTTCTCTCCTGCGCAACGCTGCGATGAGCGCCAGCGTCAACGCCGCCGCCAGTGTAAGCGTTAGCGCCCGCTGCTTCACATCAACAACACATATTTCCCTTTAGCGGGAGATGGTGTAATTTTTTTTGTATTAGAGAAACATCGGCCTTTCCATTGATGTGGGAAGAAAGAATTATTTTATGTAGTAATCAGTCGATGTTAGATTACACCAGCACGCACGTACTGAAATGGTAATAGTAAGATGATTTACGCATACGTTCTTACTATATGGTTTACTATACATTACGCAGCGTTTACCGGGTAGGCTTGCGCGTTCGAAATACTTACTAAATTCACCGTACGCGCAATACCGGTGAAATAAATTGTTGGTTCACAACCAACAACTACCACCGTGACTTAGAATTTAACGAAGGCGTCTCTTTGGCTTCCCACTGCATGCGCTTCAGCGAACCATTTGTTGCCCTGTCGTCGGCAGCGACGTCGACTTTTCATAGCTGCCATAGCAGCTGTGTTGGTGTCATGGGTCGGCAATAAAAGGTGGAGGTCACTCAGACTCACTCAAGATATATATTTTGCTCTTAGGACTCAGTCGAACTCAGAATCACCAATATTTTTCTCAACGGAACTCACTCGGACTCTGAGTCACTAAAATTTTTCTGAACCGAATTCACTCGAACTTAAGCTACCAAAATATTACTCACCCGGACCCACTAAGACTCACGGCTCGATCTGAGTCTGAGTGAGTCTGGGGACTCATGAGTAAGTTTGCCGACCTATGGTTGGCATAGATAAGGCCACGAATAAGGGAATGACAAACCTGCGGTTGTCATTCCCTCATTTTAGTGAGTTTGACAGAATATTAGTGAGTTTGAAGCCGTATGTGTACGTGAACCAAACTCTGAATACTCTCAGTAACTGGCAAAAAATAAGTGTATACATTCAACGACGTTGCAGACGTCGGCATGAAGAGCGGCATCAAGATATAGGCACGGATATCCAGATGAGCAAAGTCTTAAAGCAGTAACATTGCGCAGTGTGCGTGTTTTAGTTACGGTTGATAGTCATGAAGAACCATCTATGTTTGTTTGTTTCATTTCCCAGAGTAATTTACTAGTTTTTGTTTGCACTAGCCTTTGTATCGGACATCATCGAAACCGCAAAGATATTGGAAGCATCGGGGCCCGAACCAAACACACGTGTCTTTCTTTAGGTTTCCCTCACCGTGAGGTCAGTGTCCTCGTATGATGCAATAGCACAAAAAAGTACGTTATTGTTTGTAGTGGACTGTGCTATTAGACAACGTCCTAAGATTGAGCACTTCGCAGCAAAGATATCTCCAACACAGACAGGGGAAGCACCAACTCTTCACTCTGTGCTGCTGAAGTGTTCCTTTCTTTTTTGTTTCTCCTCTTGGTGCGCCCGCTTCGCTGCACATCAAGAGTGCAGATGACACTACCGTTAACGCTACGTTTCACTTGCTTTTTGTTTCTGAGAATGAATGGAGAGGTGGGGTGACGAAGATAGCAAAAAGAAGCACTGGATGAATCAAGCCGGAACAAGGAAGGGGATTTGTCACGCTTCTTGTTGCTTTGTGTCAGAACACAAAGGGCGAGGGGCATCAAGAGAGCATGGAATTGTGAGGCCATACAGTAGCCGAGTAGCTGTAAGGAGTCACAATGCGTGAACAAAGCGAGTATGGGAAGTTGAGGGCTGAAGAACAAGAATGCTTTAGAGGAAGCGAATCAGTCAAATGACAAACTGCATTATGTTCAATCTTGTGTTTGTGACTCCAGCATAGAGGCAACACTTGCTCAATATATGTGAAGGATTCAGCAGTGAGCAATGTTGCAAGAAGAGGGATAGCGAATCACAGTGTGATTAGGTACTAATCAAATAAAACAGGAAGTCAAGAATGGTAGGACGCAAATATATATGGAGTAATTTCTGTTTACCAGATTAGAACAACCTAATCAGTCGCAGATACTAATGCACTGAACATGCGCAAAACAACTTACGTGTTCTTATGGGGTAGTTAGATGCGTGGTTTGAGAGAGGACAACGGAAAAATATTGTTTTGTTGCGAGTCTACATTCCAAAGCAACGCAGCGTCTATGAGAGACTCTCATATGTAGTGGGCCCCTATTCGATATTGACAATCTATCTGATCTTATATCGGACATTTACAAGGCTACACTCTAAAAAAATGTCACGCGTAGCAAGCCTGAGTGGGGGCGATTTTTTGCACGCTTGGTCTAAGCGTGGTGCACTTTCACGCTAAGTGCACCACGCTTGCTATCCGTGACTAGCGACCTTTCTCACGCTTAGAGAAGGTGTAAGAGAGGATTTTTACTTACTTAATGCGGCATTCTCCCTGCTCCTTACACTCTGAAAACTGCGCAGGGTATCGCAGGAGTAAAAAGGCCGATTTACTCTTGAGAGTGTTCTTCTACTCTCGCAAAGCATCGGATGGAGTGAAAGCATTGTTCTTGGGGAGAACGCTGGGGAGAACGAGCTGGGGAAAACGAGGTTTGTATTCATTATGTTACAGCGCGACAAGAACAAGCAAGATCCAGGTTTGTATAATGAATTCTTTTCTCTCCAAGGGTATTCCCAGTGGCGTTCAAAATGGGCTGCTCACCAGATAGGCAGGGAGCCTCTTCTCGTAGCCCACATTGCACAAGTCATATTAAAAAGACTGCTCATCATTGTGGAGGTTGTTTTCTTGTGGCGTGATAATTCCGGCTGAAACTTCCTGGTTTCGCTACTCCTTTCCTTTCTTTTTTCGCTGAATTTACGGTTATAGAAAATCCGCTTACAATAGGGAACAACACTCAGTCGGCATTCTAGAAACAAATATCCCATGGTCCTTTTTTTTGATAGCGGATATTTCTAGGCTTTTGGTTGCGTAGGGTAGTGTGAACAGGAATTAAACCATGCACTAGTGAAATGACTGAAATCTCGCGACATCACCTTATAGCTAGTCATGTAACATGGCTTCACGAATACAGGTGAATACAAAGATTGAGACACTAAAGCTTCGTTAATCCTCTTATTCGGCTCCGACACTATAATCCCTGTCTTTCGTTTCTCCTTGCGTTGCACGCAGACATACACAGACAAGTTGAAAACCGGATGAGCCCTGGTGCGCTTTGGCAAAGTCTTAAATAAACCCCCCGTCTGACCAAACGTCCTCCATCCATCCGAAGACCATCCAGAGCAAAGCAGTTCCATGCAGCTACACTGAATAAAACAGCGGCCTTATCAATTTTATTTAGCGTTGTCCTTGCTAGAAGATCGTCGACGGTGAGGCAGACCCAGTCATACCCGTGTTACTGAATGAATCTATGAGTATCCACATTAAAAATCTTAGACAAATATGTTCCATCTTGAAAAACATACCTAGAGTCCAGTTTCCAATGAAAGGTGCTATTCTGCTTTTCCAAATTTCCTGCACGTGTGTTCCACTGCCTTGGTGCACTTCATTTTCTGAATGTAGACGAACACTACATCTTATCAGCAAGACCGTGCCTCATAATCATATCGTGATTCTGGCACGTTAACTCCACATATTTTTATTATTATTAGGATCATCATCATCGTCATCATCATTATTATTATTATAACTATTATTATCAGCAAGGTCAAAATATATTTTATAAGGAAAGTTTTCAGCTGTTTCTAATAATATGGAAAAGAAGGTAATATATGCAAGTGCGCACAAGCTGCAGTGTGTTCGCGATAAGGTGGATCATAATCTGATGCAGGAAAACGTTGCGGCTCCGCAAGAAGGTTATTTAAAAGGCCTTATACCTTTCCTCACCAACGAAGATGCCACCTTAAATTGCATGTAATTTGATTCCTTGGGGCTTGAATTATGCATGCACAAACGCCTTTTTACGCAAACGTCATACGACTCTTGTTTGAATAAATATTTTTTGCCGTTCATTGCTATAGCTGTACAGTCAAAATTTTTGAGCAGCTCGAAAAAGTCATCACATTGTCACTCCTCAGATGATTATGGTTAGCAATAAGACTTTGATTTGGGCGTGGTGCTTCATAGCTACATGAAGGCACAGTGCGACTGACGCAAAGGACGAAGCACATACACCGTACACAAGCGCTTGCTAACAACTGGACTTATTTGGCACCAACATTGCCTTATACATGCGCAAACACTTGCCAAATGGCACATGAGTTGGCAAACAGGAATGGTCTTATGTGGTGTATCATGCACGACACATCAAGCATAGAACATCATTTTTTTCCAGGGCAATATGAACAAGGTAACAGAACTACAAAACCCATATATGCACGCTTGTGAATAACATATTTCTCAATAACTTATCAGATGGCTTGGGGCATTGTCAAACTGCAAACAGTTCCAGGTTGAATGAATCCGCAGGCGCATGAAGAAAAAAAATGAAAGTACGTAGAAACATTTCCAATTGTGAAACAGTAATGCACCTAAATAAATCCATCAAAAAAACTCCCCATCTCCCGCTAAAGGGAACCGTGTGTGGATGCGAAGCAGCGGGGAGATAATTAGCTTGAGCGGGAGGAACGTCGCCGCTCTCATTTCACGGCAGCCGTCCGGGCGCTCATCGCGGCATTGCACAGGAGAGAGAATGAGGCGCGCGCGCTCCGTCATTTTTAAACCGACGTATACCGTGGCACCCCCAGCGGAGTATGCAGCTGTCACACCATGTGTCGTGCGCGCCGCTCCGTAGAGGATTCCTAGAGGAGAGAACGGGAGGACCGTAGGAGATGAGAGAGAGGGGGACGTGCATGCACTACGGGGGTGTGGGACGCGGGAGCCACTCCGTAGAGTAGAGGATTCCTAGAGGAGAGAGGGGGGAGAGGACGCGCATGAGCTGTGGAACGCCGGAGCCGCTCCGTTGAGTGGATGATACCTAGAGTAGAGAAAGGCGGTGAGCGTAGCAGAGGATAGGGGGAGGGGACGCACATGCGCTGTGGGACGCGGGGGGCCGCTCCGTAAGTAGAGGATTCCTAGAGGAGAGAAAGGGGGGTGAGCGTAGGGAGACAGAGGGGGAGGGGACGTGCATGCGCTGTGGTGGTGTGGGACGGACTAAGCCCCCCTCCAAACACATGCAAGGAAGATCAAGGAATGGGGTCAACTTGGGCGACAGACGCCACCTGCCTAGCCATTGCTAAGCAGCCTCTCTGTGCTCTCGGCCATGACTCTCATGACTGTGAAAGGGTTGACGGCCTTCATATTACTAAAGTGTTCTGGTTCACCTAATGGGTGCTTCCCTACTTCATGAAAGTGGGCGGACGCGGGACGGGGAGGGACGGACAGAGCCCCGAGCATAACATGCTTTGCATTTAAAAACTTAATTTCAGTGTCGTCTAATAAAATGGAAGGTGTGTATACGCAGTTCCCAACCGTGACTTCAAGTGCGGACCACTTCACAGGTTAGTGCTGTCGTTTCATTGTCATCTTCTGTCATGCCACGTCGTCGCTGGGCGTCGCGCAGGCAAAACAATGCATACTATAGCCATGTCTAGAATGGCTCTATATAGTATTGTATAACAAGGGGGGCGGGAAAGCGAAGTCAGGGTGAGGAGAAGTTATGTGAGGCCGAGGAGGAGGCAAATCAAGGTGGTGCAGAGCAGGCGAATTACTGCTCTGCACTTCCTACACTTCTGACGTTGAGTGAAACTGGATAAATGTTTATGTAGGCACGCCGACTGACCAGGCGGCTGCCATGCGGTGATGATAGCTTGTGAGAATAACCAAACCGCGTAGATACACCCGGAGAGCCTGCTCTTCATAACTTACTTGATAACACTGGGCTACTTAATGTGCTCGGAAATGGAAGAAAAGTGCACTGTAGGGACCTCAATGAAAGCTCAGGAGTTAAGGCCAACGCTGAATTGAGAGGAACGGCGTGCAAAGGTTTTATTCTGGCTTCGTTATAGTGAGCTACGGCTCAAAATACCTTTGGTAACACTTCCCGTGCTTTTTAGTTGATCTTCATGGGCAGCTTACATGAGAAGACACTCACGCTTTTCTTTTTGCGAAGCTATCTCTGAGATTGAAATTTGCAAGTTTTCAATAAAATCTCTCGATGTAATGTCTGAGAACAGGTTTTAACGAGATGCCTCATCTAGCTTTTCGCGACGAGCGTCAGAAGACGCCGGGAAAGCTGGATGAAATTACCACTTACTCTACCTGCTGGTTGCGCTATTTATTTTTAAACAAAAATTCTTTTTTGAGCAGGCAGAGCGTTGAGCATGTAAGCGCAGACAAAGAAACGAAAATATAGTGCTAGGAATAAAATTATTTGAGGCTCTGAGTTTGTCTCAGCGCAGCAATTTAGCGGCGACGGCAATACTTGTGTGTCTCCAGAAATTTGTTGTTCTTTTTTTTGTAGAAAGATGAGCTTACCGCATGCTTCGTTATTTAACCAACTAACTTACAGCGAGTATTCCAGAATTTTTTTTAAATTTAGGTGATTTCAACATTTTTGTCTCCATTTGATATTTGAGGTGGTACGCTAATTGTACCATTAGATGCGCAGCTGTCCCTAATGGAAGTCGTCCTGCTGTTCAGGGAGCTTGCCCGTTTTTTTTCGCTTTTAGAACACGGTTTCGCGTTTTGCGATAACACCCTGAAAATAGTGATGCGTTAGAACTTGTTAGCACCAACGGGAATGGCCGCAGTGCTCTGAATCCATAACGACATGGATAAAATGGCGACATTTCGCGCCTTTCTTCATCGCTCATCAGACATGGACGAGAGTCAGCGTCGTCATCCCAGGGTCCGAGTAAGGGTAGTATTAACCCATCAGGGCCCACTGTACTTAAAAAGTACACTTCCTTTTTCGGGCATAGAAAATACCAAACAGAATATTCTGCTCTTGCTCATTGTAATTTATGATGCCAAAGGTTGCAGCAAGAAAATCCTAATTTGGAATATTGACACGGTTATGTTTTTTTTTCTGTTTTATGAGTCGTCAAACTTTAGGAAAATGAGAGCCTGTTAAACGCACTTGGTCAGTACTACTCTTTCTAATACAATTTGAAGTTTTACATTTTATATGTGTAAAAAACGGACTGCTTCTGCTTAAGGAAGAGCAATTCAATCCCTGCAAAGCGCGAGAAGCCTATAGAGCGCATAGCTTTGTTGTGAGGAGTAATCAAATGTTGCTGTACTTTATTTAGTACACTGGGACTTCGTGGGAGCATACATGTAACTCTTGTTGTGCGTTGTATCATAGATTCAACAGGCTTTTTTTGTTATGAATGTCGTTTTTTGGGTTATCTCAGACTCATGAGGCTGCGAAAGATGTCGCTGTGAATATACGAGAGCCTCTTGATGTTGTAATTGGCGATTCTGACCCTAACATGGGAACTTAGGAGGAGGAGGGGAATGATGACGGTACGAATGGATGCTTACGATAAAAAACATGGAACGAAAAGATCGTGGGTAAGATAACTTCTGTTTTGACTCAGGAAATCAGCTTTGTTTCGAAAATCGCAAAGGCAACAACATCATTGCTTTGATGACGAAAGACTACACAGTTGAGTCACTATGCTCTGTATCGTGGTGGCCATTCACTGAAAAGAAAAAAAAAACGTAGGGCCTTTGTGCTCCTTCTTCATCCGCAGTAACAATGCCATGAGGTGGTTTGAGCTCTACGATCAAGCTGCGAATGACTAGAGAATTTTCATCCCTGAGAAAAAAGTGGTACCAGCCCCTATTTACCCAGATGATCGAAATAGACGCAGACAACGCATAAAGGGTCTGCTACCACATTGTAGGTTTTAGCAGACCCTCTACGCGTTGACTACTGTCCTTAAGTCGCATAACAGCAAAACACTCACTGCGCCTTGTTGTACCCAAGAGAAGTATCAAAGCTCACCAGATTCCACTGTGCTTGCTATTACCCTCTATCCATACGGGCATTTTCACAAGAAGCCGGCAAAACAGTTGAATTCTGCCAAAATACATCGAAATGGTGTGGCGAAAAGCGTGACGTTACGCTTTCCCTAAAGCACTGGTCCTTGATTAAGTTGCATGGGCCAAGATCACTTTGTTATTCGTTTCGCAAGGGCCCAGCGTACTCGGCATTCTTGCATCAAGTCACCTTGCCCGTTGCTATCTCGAAGGCCCAGCGTACTTTTTATAGTACAGTATCATAACTCCTGAAGAAACACACGTAATTCTATGAAAATTTGCACGTGTGGTTATCTGTTGTGGTTAATTAAATAAGCAAAATGTTAATAACATCGGACCAGTAGTTCTTTCGTGGTCCTTGATGGGTTAAGGCGAAAGTCTTTAATGTCTCATGCTCACGTCCGTCCGGCGTCCGTCCGTCCGTCCGTGCCCATCCGTCCATCCGTGCCCGTGCGTCCGTTCGTCCGTCCGTCCGTCCGTCCGTGTCCCCCGTCTGCCCCTGGCATCTCAACGTCTCGCCCACCAGCCACCGCTCTATCGTCGTCGCCAGCCAGCCCACGTCAACTCGACCAGTCAAGCATCCGTGTGTTAGTCAGACTGAACTCGGGCTCTTCTCCGCCCGTCCGCTCAGCCACGTTAGAGCTAGACTATCTAGTTTAGATCACTGAACTTAGGTTTTGGTTGTAATGAGGAGTGGTTTACCGTGTGCAGTGAACTTTTTACTAAGAGTAATTTTGTGTACATATATAGTTTTCACTTCAATTCTTGATTAAATGTTTCGTGTGTTGGTTTGTTAAACCAACAGCTTTGTCAATAAGACTCTCAGTGGATCAGCCATAGAGGGCCGTTACGAACCAAAAGAAGATTTTGTATCACAACACCCAAGGTGCACGTCTGCTTCTTCAAGACTTCTCGTAGAAGTTTCGTAGCTTTTAAGGCGAAAGCCTTTCATGTCTCATGCTCACGTCTGTCCGACCATCCGTCCGTCCGTGCGTGTCCGTCCGTCCATTCTTCCGTCCGTCCGTCTCCATGCGTCCGTCCATCCGTCCGTCCATCCGTGTCCGTCCGTCCGTCCACCCGTGTGAGTCCGTCCATCCGTCCGTGTCCGTCCGTCCCCTCTGTCCGTGTGTCCGTCCGTCCCCTCCTTCCGACAAAACAAAAAGACATGGCATAGTCAGTCGAATGGCCACAAGCTTTCGCCGAACACATTTTGGAATGTACAAGGTGTCCTTCAATATTTTTTTTTCAGTTTGTCAGAAAGCGAATACACTCTAGCTTAGGGCAGCGACTATTGGCTAAGACAGTTCCGCAGTTATTGATTGTTCACATTCCTTTCAAGCAATATATAAATGGTGTACCAGTTTTCCCGAAAAAAAATTGTACCGCCGCAAGGGCGAAGAAATCAATGCAACAGCCTCAAATTGGAATGCACTAAGAAGTCATATGTCATGTCTCAGCTCAATAGACATTTTCTTCCTTTCCTTCCATCATATATTAGCCGCCCAGACCTTCTTAACTTTCCTACCTTCTATGTTGCTGTTTCTTTCCACAAAGTTGCCACATTACAGTGGCACTCCGTGTATAGAGTTGCATATGTGCATTTTAAATAGCAAGTATCAAAGCCGATCGATGTACAAGCGTCAACAACCTTCTGGCTGTAATCAAAATCAACCGAAGTGGGCAATGTCATCATTGTTTTGTTATTTTGTCCCTCTACTTCATGCCGGAAGGCTATGGGTAGTATTCCAGATATGTTAAAGGATTTCTCTGGGAGAGTAATCATATACTGTGCATGGTGCCTGTGCGCATCATTTTGCATGTACTTGCGAGAAAACGCGCTTCCGCGACTGTATATGTAGCGGAATACACATATCGCTTCACAGAAACTGTGGCGTAAGTTGTCTCTTTTCCTCAATTGGGGGTTTAACGCAAGATCCAGATCGAGTAATTGTGACTCTTAAACACAGCTACTTTACTTCAGGTAACTGCAATGTTCAACGCGTACGGGCGCCTCTTTAGCTTTCACTACAACATTTACAAGATTTCTTTTTGTAAGTGTTAAGGGAGGTAGTTGCTGCTTCACCACTGACATCCAGGTACGCGGCCCAGCTCAATGGCCATTGTGCTTACATATGAAAAGCTGAAAGAGAATGGGACATTTACCACGAAACGGTGCAAACCTTCAGTTTTGGGCGAGGAAGTGGAGAGGGATATCCTGTCCAAATTTTCTGGAGACCCCCCAGGCAAGTGTCCGTAGTGTGAGTGCTGAAGCTAGTGTCTCGAAATCTTTGGTGTGGAGATTACTAAAGAAGAGACAACTTCATCCCTACCACGTCCAGCTGCACCAAGCATTGGAGCCTCGCGACTTTCAGAATCGCACCGACTTTGAAAACTGGGTCCTAATCAAGACAGAAGAGGACCCAGGCTTTGTTAACAAGGTACTTTGGACCAACGAAGCGAACTTCTCGCTCAATGCTCAAGTGAACATCCACAAAGCTCACTACTGGAGTGACAAGAACCCCCACTGGGTTTGGCAGGCGCGTCACCAATATCAGCGGTCTTTCAATGTCTGGTGTGGCATTTTCGGTGGTACTATAATCGG
>JALIZH010005093.1:0-37985 GCA_030522465.1 Rhipicephalus appendiculatus
CCCTTTACAGATAACCTTTTCTAGCCCTTTCGAAATAACAGGCAATATTGCGATTGGACGGTAATTTGAGAAATCATTCTTGTTTCCCGATTTGTACAACACGCTAACTTTAACGTGCTGCATTTTCTCGGGGGAAAACTGCTGTGGCTAGACACAAGTTGAACAGAGAGGTAAGTGGAGGCACTAGAAGGCCAAGTATGTGTTTAATAGGCCTAATTTTAATGTCATCAATATCGCGTGCTTTACTATTCTTGAGGCCTATAAAAGTGGAATGTACTTCCTGTTCAGTTACTCGTTCTAAGAACGCATATTTCATATTTGATGTGCCCATAAATTGCAAAATAGAGCGTTTGTCCACACCTGACGTGCATTTGAGACCAGAGTCGTGAAATATTTGTTGAAACTATTTGCCAGTTTTTCACCACTAAGTATTCCATTATGCACTACGAGCTCCAGTTCCTTAGTTTAGCAAGTGCCAGAGTGTATCAGACGATTTATTTCCTGCCATAACACATCACTACGATAACTTGTCTTCTCAAATAGGTTTAGAATATAAGCATTCTTTTTGTTACGTAAGGTTTTGTTTAACGTGTTTGTAAATTTGTTGAATTCAGCCACATCACTGCTGCCTCTACTTTTGATAAATCTATGAGATAAAAGATTCTTTCTACGAATCATTTCATGGCATTAATAATATGTGGGGTTTAACGTCCCAAAACCACGATATGATTATGAGAGACGCCATTTCATGGCATTCGCTTGTTAACTACGGCTCCCGAATTTTCTTTGAGGCTCTCACAGTCTTTAGCTTAAAGCAATAGTGATATCCATTTTTTTAAAAGATGCATCAAAGTATCGTAAGCCTCATCAGCATTTTTTCAGTTATACAGGGCACGGAAGTTTAACCTTGCAATATGGTGTCTAAATTGCTCCAAAGTTTTTAAGTTGATTTGCTGCATTTGATAGGGTTCCAAAGGACTTGGTTTTAGGTGTCTAGAAACCTTATTCTTTTTATATATCATGCATATAGGGAAGTGATCGCTCATATCCGATATAACGGAGCCTGATGTCACGCAGTCTTTTGTATTATTCGTGATAAATATGTCTAGCAGACTTTCAGAGTGAATGCTGACACGAGTTCGCTCGTTTAATGTGACTGCACATGCATAAGAATCAAGCAACACCTGTAATGAACGTGACGCTGCATTACATTGTAAAAGGTTGATGTTACAGTCACCGCCTATTACGACGCACAGCCTATTTGTGCCTACAAAAGTTTGTAGCCTTTCAAGGAAGACATAGAACTTTTCAACACACCTATCAGGTGGGCGATAAAGAAGAACATAAACATGGTTATCTTTTATTAGTGCTAGAGCTTCATAATCCGGTGTAATTGTTGTAAATTCGGTGAGTAAGCTACAAGATAGCTCCTCCGAGATGAACTGCAGTACACCTCCTCCTCGGCGGGAAGGTCTATTCAAGCAAAAGCTAATATAGCCTGGTAATCTAAACAATTCCTCCTCGCACGTGTACCAGGTTTCCGTTACCATAATAATGTCAAACCTAAAGGAACATTCATCTAGGAGGGTGGTGAGCTCATCGTACTCATTTCGAGCCGGTCGTGCATTGCAGTGTAAGAATGCCAGGTGAGCACCATCGTTCTGATGTGCGATATCTTTTCGTGATGCCATGTCAAAGAAAAAAAAGTAAAACAGTAAACTAAAAATGTGTGACGAGGTAGTCACTACTTTATGCAGCAAGGCCACCTTCGCGCATATTATCTAGGTCTGCTTCACTGGTTATCTCGATAGCACGAGATGTGTCTGTTTTTCGAGCGAACACCTTGCCACCCCCTGGTCCATGGAAATCGCCAGTTCAGTTCTCGTTTTCGTGCAATCGTCATCCCAAGTAGCTTCTGTAGTTGTGGGCACAAATGCTCGTTAATGTACACTGGCTGCTTTGTGGCAAAGCCAAGGTCTTCCAAATTTATCCGAGTTCATTTTGCCTTAGCCATTAGGGCATCACGTTTTACTCGGCGGTTGAAAGCTACTAAAATACTTGAGTTTGGAGAGCTGTCTTGGTTGCCGGAAGCATTCGAACGAGCAGTTGCACTTCGGGCCGGAACACGACGGCAAGCTTCAATGTCATGCTCAGTAGTAGTTTCGCCTAGTGCATCCCCTATTTTAGTAAGTACTTGTGCAATGTTTTCATTGACCTCTTGCGGGATGCCATTAATCTAGACGTTTTTGTTCCGCGAATATTTGCCTTGTACGGAGATGCGCGTTGCGTTTTCTTGCGTCGTCTTTCTGAGGCACTCAATCTCTCGCAATATGGTTTCTTGAGTTGCTTTTAATGCTGTGTTTTCCTTCTTGATGTCTGAGCATTCTTTCTTAAGGGACTCATATTCCTTGCTTATGAAGTCTACGCTGCTCGTTAGGTCCCTGATGTCTTTTCGAAATTCTCGCTTCAAACTCACTATATCACTTCCCATTTTGGGGCACAATTCACACAGACGAATTCACACAATGTAGAACTACACTATTGGCAGCAGAGGCAACAGAAAGAAGATGTTAAAAGGTTAGAAATATTCAAACCTGTGAGACAAGTAGACGGTAAGCCTGTGCGCTGTCTGCCGTCTCTGCTGCCAAAATGCCGTGAAGCCGGCCTTGCGCTCCTTTATAGCTGCGTAGCAATGTCCACGCAGGCGCAGGAGGGGCACAGTAAAGTCACGTAGGCGTGGAATAACCTTGCCTCAGACGTGGCCAGGTGATAACGCCAGCAGCTTACCTGGGCTTGAGTTTTGCAGTCCCTTGACCGATGCCGCGCTCGACCACCGCAGCTGTCCTGGTATCGCCTGTGAGACAAGCGGACAAGTAGACGGTAAGCCTGTGCGCTGTCTGCCGCCTCTGCTTCCAAAATGCCGTGAGCCGGCCTTGCGCTCCTTTATAGCTGCGTAGCAGTGTCCACGCAGGCGCAGGAGGGGCACAGTAAAGTCACGTAGGCGTGGAATAATCTTGGCTCCGACGTGGCCATATGAAAACGTTAGCGGCTTAGCTGGGCTTCTGAAACTCGGACACAATTTTCTTCTCAACCGGGCTCACTCAGACTCGCACTCACAGCTTGACCTGAGTCTAAGTGAGCCTGAGTTAGTCGAGTTATGAGTCCGCTGGCATGAGGTCAGCTTTTCCAATCATGGTGGAAATGCTCTTGAATGCCAATATCTCACATAAGTATCATATACAAGAGGTGCTCTACGATGCACCTCTTGATCTTGTAGCAATAGTTATCAGCTGATACAATCAAGAGAGGACATTTCCAGGAAATATGCGACTCACACGAGACATTTCTGTCAAGAACGTGCCGTGAAAATTTGACAGGGAGGTCTTGGCACCCACACCCTCCCCCCCCTGTGACTCACGCCTCTGATCAATAAATATTGAGGCCACACAGGAACGCTAGTGTGTTGAGATATGTGTGAATATACTTCATTACAAACGTAAGCCGATTTAAGTTTATTGTAAAGCTGATGATGGGTAGATAGGACTATAGGTTGGCAATAAAGGGCGGTGCTCACTCAGACTAACGCAAGAAATATATGTTGCGCTCAGGGCTCACTCACCAATATTTTACTCAGCCGGACTCACTCGTACTCAGACTCACTGAAATTTTCATAACAGGACTCACTTGGAATCAAGCTCACGAAAATGTTAGTCACCTGGACTCACCCATACTAATGGCTTGATCTGGGTCTGAGTGAGTCGACTCATGAGTGCATTTGCCGACGTGTGTATGTTCATTTAAATCTGGTAGTGTTAGTCAGCGCCGCTAGTAGCCATGACGGCGAGTATGGAACACTCTTTTTCTGCCTGCTGGCATCATGAAGCACGTGATCTTTGTTACGAGCTGGAAGCTGACCAGTAAGACCTCGCATACTACCTCAAGGAATCCAGTCTGCCAGGACCAGACCCTCGTTATAAACAGTATAAGGAAAATTTTAAGCGCTTCTTTACCTGTGTTAGGTACATTAATTGGAACTAACACACAAGTTGTTGGAGCATCGGAAACGTTATCCGAAGTTGTCAGGTTTGGTCCCTTCGAAAGGCGAATTATCTTTTCGTTCACTTTACTTTCCTCACAATTACATCAAAACTGCTAGATTTAACATCCCCTATAATTCGGTTGGCTTTCTTGTTATACTTAACATGGTGTCTAGCACAGTAAAACGAGCCCTTACAATTCTTCTTTCGTTCATTCCATGTGATTGAGTGATGTGGTAATGATCCCCACTTTGCACGAAACAAATGTCCGGCGTGCATCTTCTCACAGGCATTCGGGTTTCACCTCCCGGATTTAGACGTAAATATTAAAAGGGGTTGAGTAAACAGTGAGCCCCACTGACCTCCGTCAAACTTTTTTAAATTCTGCTACATGTGTTGGTAAGGCAGTACTTCCAACCTTCTTGTTGTGTGGTGCTTTTTCAACAAGCTTCGGTCTTCCATATTTTTTTGTTTGATAAATTTGCGTTTGTTTTCGAAACTAGCATCTTTCCTTACTTTGCACCACCAAAGGTGCAGACATGGTAGTGGCCATTTGAATTAGCGCCCATAGTCAGTGATGAACCGATCTGAAAACTTCTGTCAGTAGGATGCTCCTTTTTTGATGCCTGTTTTGTTTTAAACTCTGATGTGCCTCACGCTGTGCAATTCTGGCTCACAAAGCACTTCTTGACATGTGCTTCATGCAAAACAGATAATTGATGTCGGTAACACTTGCTGGTCTAAATAGAATTTTCCCACCAAAATGATACATGGTTGCGAGACGTGCCTTGCCAGCCTTACTTGAACAGACAATGCTTGTGTATGGTTCAAAAATATTTTTCGATTGGTTCAACAGCATCGACACTCAGTGTTGCAATTTCGCTCAGAAGTGTTGCTTCTTCTATTACAGGAACGAGCCCTGCTTACCCCATACCTGGTGCAGAAAGATATGTTGACACTGCGCTTCACTATGACAGACAGCTTGTTTTTTCAAGTGTAGTCACTGTGTTCTGGAATAGCTTACCTTGCGTCTGATTTCGAAGACACATGGAAAGCACACAGAGTATTGTTGTTAATAGAGCATGTATTATTCAACTTTCATACACAAAGCTGTTTCGAAGCTCTTGAAGTGACTTTTTTAAAACAATGCAGATGTCTGCACTACTGCACTTTTTTCACAAGAGCACTTCTGTCCTAGTACCAGTTTGGTAAAAGTTTGTGATTGCTGTTATTGGTAACCTTAGGATTGGCTTCACCTTTGAGTTAAGGATGGTAGCGGGGTATTTAAACCACCACATGAGTGCTGTATAGGCGATGTCTGTATATGATTTTATGTGGTGCCATGGTTCCCGACTACTCAACTACTGGTTTTGTGACTTGTAACTGATAGGTCATTGACCCATGCATGCATGATTAGTGTATTGTGCCTTGCGAGCCAGTGCAAGAAAATTCAACGTGAAATTTCGGTAAATATAAAAGCTCTGTCTAAGTTACATTCAGTGGAGCAGTGATTTTTCACCTGCTGTGATCTCTTCAATTTACACCATAATTACTATAGTTAAGACAGTTATTGTCAACAGTGCTTTCCCTGGCCTAATTGTCAGTTGAATTACTGCTGTGTTCGACAAAGAAACGAGCCCCTCAAAAAAGCTCCCCTTTCATTCATTTGCATTCAGTTGGCATAATATAACTGCAAGTATGCTAGTTAAGGTCAGTTACAATTAATTGATCAATGTGCAGTGTGAGTTTTGGCGTTGTAAAGCTGCATTACGGATTTGATTTGTTGTGTGTGTGCTGGTTTGCCACATTGCCATCTTAAAATTGCATTACGCTGGAAGAGTTGAAGCTTTAGACCATTTCGAATGGATTCATTGGAAAGCGTTAGCAGAGCATACAACATCAGGAAATGGACCAAAGAAACAGTGCGTCTTGCAGGGTCGTAACTAGGGGGAGTGGAGGGGGTTCTGTCACCCTCCGAATTTTATTCATGCTTTAACGTTTGGATGATACCAAAATATTTGTGTGCCTTCACATCGACCACCAGTTGCCAAAGTTAGCCATTCTAGAAATAAACACCCCCGAAAAATTTGACGGGTACAGCCTGGGTTGCTTTTACTTAGTTTTACAGATTTCTAGTCAGTGCCAATACTATTAATGGCAAAGCGTGGTTGAATGACTGTATTTGAGTTGATCGTAAATTTTTAACTGTATGGTACCAATATATGATAAGTATGTGTACTTTAAGTGCTTTATTTGATGACATTTGGCTGGCACTGTTGCGCCATGCGTGTTCTGTACAAGTCATGTGGTCCATAAATATGATCATTCCTAGAAACTGAAGACAAGAGCAGTACTATGTGGGCAATTTGACATTCACAATAAATATCCTCTCAGTTTTCAGTCTGTGTGCTCCCGTAGTGCATAAAGGGGAACTTTTAAAAGTTCCTTTTTTCTTGCTCTGGTGTTCCCGGCGTAGACAAGCCCCACCAAACCCTTAACGCACGTCTATTTTTTAAAAATTGAATCATGGAAGAATGCTTGCTCAGTATTTTTTGCTGCAATGGGTACTCCCACTCAAAACAACTCGTACTCCCAAGAAACGCAAGCTAAAACACCCTAGATTCCACCTATTTACTCCCAAATTCAATAAAAAACGTAAAAAAGAATGTGGTCACGTGAATAAATGATTCCCGTTTCGTCCCCGTAAAACGCCCAAGAGGGGGGTAAAATAATACCTTAATTACACCGAAAATGCTCCCAAGTTAGTACCATAAAACCCCCTGTGCCTTTCACCGAGTGACAATGAGAGTAAACTTTTTGCCCAACCTACGCCCTATATATGCCCCGTTTTATTTACTCCCATGATTGTGGGCATAGAAAGATGTACAGATGGGAGTGCTCTAGAGGACAAGCCAAAAACTCCCACCTGGGCGTTTTTCTGTTTAGAGTGTATGTACATTCCTTTTCTGTGCGCCTTACAGTTTCTCGTGCTGTTTTCTAATCAGCTATCTAGAGTAACGTCATATAGTACAAGTGTATATAGAGGTGAATGAAAATCCTCAACTGTGCATTTCTTGCGAGTTGACTAGAATTTAACTATCCATAATGTTGTTAATGAGTTCACGATAAGGAACGTGATTATAGCTATTAGGCGTTAATGAGTATCGCGGTCGAATGCTTTTGAGAAGCCTAAAAACAGGGACTCGATTTTGTGTTGTATTGTGTTAGCACATTGTTGTAGCAGCTGTGTTTCATAGCGTTCGTAAACTAACGTTGTTTATATCGAGATGTTGCGCAACGCTAGAGGCGATCACTTGTTCGGTGATGTTGTACGAGACTGCTCTGAGTGATGTGGGCGAAAAATAGTGCGCTTGCTTCGCCACCCCATTTGAGCTTTCGAGTAATCTTGCCGATTTGCTATACAATTAGAATTCTATACGACAGACGTCAGGTATTAAGGGGAATACTGCTTTTTGCGTGGCAGTGTTTTTGTAATTATCGTAATAATACTAGGGACACCGTTGGACGTTGATGTCTGAAGATTGTTCACAAATGAGGCCATTCCGGATACACAGGTTTCTATTTGGCTCGTGTATGGGTGATCAGCATGTGCTACTAATATAATAGTAGAATGTTTTTCCTGTGTATATGCCGAAAAAGAGTTACGACAATACGTATGCATTAGATCACCAGTAATTCAGAAATAAATACAAGCCCAAGGGTTTGTGGGAGGTATTGTTTTCCAGAATTTTAAGTGGGTTGTGCGTTACAAGCGATCTGAGATTGTGAGATGTTTATATCAATACTTCGCTTCACGGACTGCATTACACTACTTTTTATGAGTGCCATTAGGTACATTTTATAAAACTACTGTGTCGTCAAGGCGCCTTGCTGCTAGGCCAGCCGCAATCTGTTCATTGCAAATATAAAACTATCATCATCATGACCAGCACTCTTTCTTCGTCCTATTTTCGAAAGTGTTGAGTCGCCGCGGCCTACTGGCCATGGCACGAAAGCAACACACGTTCACACCCTTTGCGAAGGCAGGCAAAGAATGGCGTTTATTATCTGCAGTAGGGCGTTAATATAAGATCGTGGTGAGGGAAAAGGGAGAAGGGAACAGAGCAAAGAAACTTCACGCGTGCGCAGTGGACAGCCAGTCTGTGACACAGCAGCCGATACAACACTTCTTCCTCCTAAAAGTGAAAACGATCAACTGGCTTCCGTGTACGCGTTGAGCGTCGTAGTACTTGAGCTGGGTCCCTTGAGACTTCTACTTCGGTTGACTGGCGGGCTGGAACTAATTCGGGGGGCATGATGATCTTCGACTAAAGTTGGGGAACCCGACCGTTCTCTCAAGCTAGCATCAGGGTGCGGCGCCGGTTCTTCTGGGCTTACTGGCGGCTTGTCCGTACATACGTGTTCCGCCGGGACCTGCGTTTGCGCTTCCGTAGGCTGCAGGCGGACTTGATCAACATGCCATCGCACAATTCTTCCAGGCGTTTCCACGGTGACCATTCGCGTCCCATATGTAGCTATCACCTGTCCTGGTATCCATTTGCTTCCGGCACCATAGTTCCGCACGTGCACACGGCTGTTTGCAGGGGGGCACGCGTTCCTGGCTTGCACACGGTGCTCCTCCACCGGACTTTGGAAAACAGGTATCCAGGCGCGATCTGATGTGGTAGCCAAGAAGCATCTCCGATGGCGACTTCCCACTTTTGTGGGGCGTTGTTCTGTAGCTTAATAACAGCCGCATCAATTTGTGCTCCAATGTTCCTCCCTTCATCTTTCGAAGGCCATCTTTCACCATTCTTACGGCTCGTTCAGCAGCCCCATTGGATTGCGGGTGAAAAGGGGCCATCCCCGTTGTCGGAAACAATCATTCTGGGCACGCCAAACCGGCTGAATATGTCCCGTAAACAGTTGATTGTGGCCGTCGTGGTGGCTTGTTTGAGAGGGATTGCTTCTATCTACTTTGTATGGGAATCAATCATTACCAGAACCACCATGTCTTGTATTGGTCCACTTCTCCAGCGTTTGTGGCCAGCTTGATGGTGGTGCGATCGGCGGCATGGGTAAATTATCGCTGCAGTTCTTGCATGTCTCTCGATTTCTCGGTCTATGCCCGGCCACCAAAACAATGATCGTGCGATAGACTTCATCGCTGACGACCCTTGGTGATTTTCATTCAGGAGCTCCAATAAACGTTTCCGTGCCCCGGCAGATACAACAACTTGGTGGCCCCAATAAACTAACTCGTGTGCCAAGGACAACTCCAGCCTGCGGCTAAAAATGCCACCATGCCCAGCTCCATGTTTTTAGATCTTCTGGGCCAACCATGCAGTACGTAGTGCTTTATGCGTGCGAGCGTCGAGTCGCGGTCTGTCAGATGTTGTAGTTCGCGTGTAGTTACTGTGCCTTCATCAAGGCTTTCCAAACAGATGACATACTCTTGCGGCTCGACAGAGCGATAGGAAACCGGTATTGGAAGCCTGCTGAGGGCGTCCGAATTCAGCAATTGCCTTCCGGTAGTGTACTGAAGCTTGTAGCAATAACCGCCAAGATATAGTGCCCAGCGTTGAATGCGAGCAGCTGCGATAACAGGCGTTGGGCGGTCGGATGTGAGCAGTCCCACGAGTGGTTGGTGGTCCGTAACTAGCGTGAATTCATGGCCGAAGAGGTAGTCCCGGAACTTCGTGACGCCAAAAACGAGTGCCAGCGCCTCGAGCTCTTGTTGCGAGTAATTTCGTTCTGCTTTCGTAAGAGTACTTGAACCAAATCCGATCGGTCGATGAGCGCAGCCTTCTGTGGGGAACACTGCACCAATGCCATGCTGTGATGCGTCACATTCCAATATCAGTTCTTCAACGGATCAAAATGAGCAAGTACTTCTGCGTCCTTCACACATTGTTTGGCCTTGACGAATGCTGTTTCCTGTGGATGCTTCCACTCCCACCATGCGTTTCTTTTTTCCAGCAAGTGATACAACGGCGATAACGTTGTTGACATATTTGGTAAGGATCTGGAATAGAATGCCAACATGCCGACAAACGAACGCAACTCGCTGACATTGCAAGGACTCGGTGCGTCAGGATAGCTTCTACGTTCCTTTCGGTGTGGTACAGGCCGAGTATCTATTCGATGTGCCAGGTAAGTTGCGGATGGTTGGCTGAAACTGCATTTGTCGTTCCTCAGCTTTACCCCGTGTTCCCGGAAGCGCTGCAAGACTGCTTTCAGCCGAGCTCCGTTGTCTGCCACCTTTTCAGACACAAGCACATCGTCAAAGTACCCTTGCACTCCAGGAATACCTTCCAGCATGGAATCCATTTTCCTCTAAAATATGGCCGGAGCCCAGGAAATACCAAACCGCACCCTGTTGTTACAGAAGAGTCGCATTTGCCTGTTAATCACACACAGCTTGCGTGCACCTTCGTCTAATGGCACCTGGTTGTAGGCATCTTTCAAGTCTAGCGTACTGAACATTTCCCCACCGCCTATAGACGCAAACATGTCTTGGATCACCGGAAGGGGATATTGCTCTGTTTCACAAGCTTGGTTCAACGTGGCTTTAAAATCACCGCAAATGCGGACTGAACCATCCTTTTTAAGCATGGGCACGATGGGAGTCACCCATTCCGAATGTTTCACGGATGATATAATGCCCAGGGACACCGGCCGCTCCAACTCCTTAGCCACATTGTCACGGAGGGCATACGGAAGTGATCTCGCTTTGCAAAACTTGGGAACTGATCGATCCTTCAGCATCAAGCTGGCTGGGGGCCCCTTGATCAGCCCCAGTTCCTCCTAGAAGACGTCTGTGTATTCAGCGCGAGTGTTGTCGTGGCTGATGGCCTGTACTGTGACTGGTGCCACCCCTTTTTCAACTTGCAGTACCGAAACTCCAGCCTTGTCCAGCATGTTTATGAGGTATCGTCCGCACAGGTTCGGTCCAACTAAGTCTAGTACTACCAGCTTACATTCAACCGCCACGCCTTCGTACGTAACCATCAGTTGAAGTTCCTCTAGTACTGGTAGTCGTCCTGCGTAGCACGAAAGGCTAAGCTGTGAAAGTTTCAACTTTGGCCAGTGCTTACAATGTTCTTCGAAAAGCTTCCTGGCTATGACACACACCGGAGGTACTGTGTCTACCTCCATTGTCAGCTCCACACCGGCCCAACTGAACGCGCCCCCGAATCGGCGGCTCGAGCCGGTTCTTTATTTCTGACAGCAGCGTCCAGATATGAGCATTCGCATAGTAATCTTCCGACGTTGCTTCTTGCACTGCTATGATTTTCCGTGCAGCCCCGGCGCAGCGGGCCCTCCTTCCCTGGCTCGGCGGCTGGGACACATTCTTGCGATATGCCCACGTTGGGCCACATTGATAACAACGCGCCTTTATCCAGCTGCAGCTGTTAGAATCGGGTTTAAACTTCCACATCTTCCGCAATCCCGGCCTCCTGCGTTTTCAGCGCTTTCTCTGATTGTTGTTCGTCGGCGCGCCTGCATTTTTAACAGCGGTGTTGCTTCGGCTGAAATGCTTTGCGCATCGTCTTCAGCGGCTTCGGCAGATATTAGCAGGCCCCGGAAACTCGGCGCTAGTTTCGGTTTCAAGGAACATGCGCGCTCATAGCGGTTGCCGGGCATCCTAAGATCTGGTTGATCGAAGTGAGTTTGATGTGGATGTTCGCATTTATTTGCTTTTGCGAGTTTTTACAAATAAAGAAATTTTATTTCACTGCAAACAACTCTTTTTTGCTCATTTGTCTTGTTTGTTTCTTATTTTGTGAATTTTGAATCAGGCGAAGCGCGGGAAGTGGTTGACTTGAATTCGTAGCGCTTGCCTCCGGTCCTCCTTGCCACTCGCTCAGCGATATCACAAGTTGGATCGGGCTCGGTTATCTTGCTCGGTTGGCGTGCCAAGTACGGGAAAGATAAAAGCGCAAGTTGTGGCGTGCACAGAACGGAAGCCGCAGTGAGCTACGCCGAGCAAGTCAACCATGCATAAGGCGAAGATGGCTAAATCGGGCGTCGCATGTTTTTCGCGGCTCTGCGGTGTGTAAACCCGGGGATTTCTTGTTCCGCGAAGGTTTTTCAGCTTTCCCAGTGGCAACGGGTGAGCACAAGTATTTGGGCCCAATATATCAGCAGGTATTAATTTTGCATGAGTACATGAGTTAACCCTGTTCTCTGCAAGCCTGACTCCGCTGACATAAGCGCAGTGTCGTTCGACTAATGGTCAACACGACAGCCTACCCGTTGTCGGCAAAACACGTTCACTGAAAGGCTTGAATGGGTGTTGGCTCGCAACACAGCTTTTCATCTTTTACTTTTGGCATGCAGCTCAAATGATGTGAAGCAATCCTTCCTGTTCATGAAATTCATGTAGCCAGTTTGAAGCTTTGGGGTTCTTCACTTCTAATACTGTCACTGAAATACATGTGATGGACTGAATGCTTGTAGAAATCGTTTGATGAAATGTCGCTGGAGCCAACGTTTTGACAAGTGAACTTTTTCTTCGTCAAGCAATGCTGCTGCCCTGACGAAGACAATTCAACTTGCCGAAACATTGTTTTCAGCGATGTTCTTTCTTGAAGAACTTCTCATCGCTTCAAGCCTCTCTGTTCATCTGAACTTCTGCCTCGTTTCGTAGTCAAATTCTGTAACAGAAATATGTGCGCCGTCATAACAAACGTGATTGAGTCAAACACGGCTTGTCCTGCTCGTGATTGTTGATAATTTTCGCATTGGTTCGGATATTCTGGGTCCACTGTTTGCTCATTATGTCCATATTTCAGTTGTGAATTAAAGCTGCTTTTATAGATTGACACTCTCACACTACGCGTATGTATTTCTTTTTATACGAAACATGCAATAAAAATTTAATTTTATTTGTGTCGATTGAGTTTTGTCTTACTGAGCAATCGGTCCGCTTAAGTTTCGCCTCTTCAGAACACACGAACAAAATTTTCAAAAAATGTTAACGAAATTTTACGAATGGCCGCGTCGCCCATGCGGCCAGCGGACCTGAAAGAGGGCACGAACACATCCCGTTTGCATGCGAAGTGGGAAAGGAGAGCTTCCGCGGCAACCCTCCTCCTTTCAGTTTTGCGCCCTTTCCCTCTATTTGGTGACCTCACCAATGTCGTCATGAAAGAAATGTTCTGTTTGTGATTTATTTCCAGCTGGATGCCCGGCAGCCGCCAGCAGTAAAGTGGCGCTGCCACTGCGTATCAGCATGCGAGAGCGCGTCACATGGGAGGTACAGGGAGTTTCCTCCCCCTGATATTACTATCGCTTCAGCTTCTTCTAGCGTTAAGTTCTTTCCGCGCTAGCAGTTGTTTTCGTACTGTACTTGACACCGCAAACAATCCTGTCGCGGATCATTCTGTCAAGGGAGCTGCCAAAGTTACACTTGTCTGCAATGCAGCGGACGTCGATGAGAAAAGCGCGAACCGATTCCCCCTCAGTTGTTAGCGGCTGAATAACTTGTAGCTCTCCGCAATTTCGTTGATTTTAGGGTCATAGTACTCATTCAAGGTTTTTGTAACATCGTCATAAGTCAAGAAATGCGGCTTCCGGGGAGCTAGTCTTCCGGAAAGCATTTGAACGGTCTGCGTGCTCAGCGCAGCCACAAGGACTGCTCTTTTCATGCTTGACTCAGTAATGCCATTTGCTTCGAAGTACGCTTCTGCTTTGATCAAGTACGGGTTCCACTTATCTGTGCTCTCGTCAAAACTAGGAAGCATCTGGAAAGCCATGGACGTCTTTCGCACGGCGGTCTGCAAGGTCCGAGTGCCCGGGTCTGCCTTGACTTCGTGGGTTTCGATGTGACTCGTCGCCACTGTTAAGTCGCCGCGGCCTACTGGCCACGGCACGAAAGGAACAGACGTTCACACGCTTTGAGAAGGCAGGCAAGGAATAACGTTTATTATCTGCAGTAGGGCGTTAATATAAGATCGTGGTGAGGGGAAAGGGAGAAGGGAACAGAGGAAAGAAACTTCATGCGTGCACAATGGACAGCCACTCTGTGACACAGCAGCCGATACAACAGAAAGTAATCAAATTTACACCGCTTAGTGACATCCGAACCCGCATACCCACGATCTCAAGACGAGCGCCTTAACCGCTCGGTTATACAGGCAAGCTAGCAGAACCTAGCATAGCCCTGTGAAGTGTAGCATATTTAGAGGGGGGTATGTAAGTTAGCAATTGGAGGACAGACGGGAAGGGGACGAAAAGGGTATGTAGGAGGAAGAGAGTAAACCGTAACATAAAATGAAAGGCAGAGAAATGGAGAAAACGAAATGCACGAAGAAAGAAGAGAAAGAGAGAAGCAAAGAAAGTGAGGGAAAGAAATTGAGGAGGAGAAAAGGAAAGGAATGAAAAAAACACGAAAGAGAAAGAAATAGAGAGAGGAAGGAAAATAAAGGGGATAATGAAAGACACAGAAAGAAAGCAGAGAAAAGTGGCACAAAAAATTGAGTGAGAAATGAAGAGAATACTTGGAAACTAGCAAAACAGCAACAATAGCAAAACATTAGCTTCGTTGCGTCTTAACACTGTGTCCCCAATGGAAGATACGGAATATTTCTTTGAGCAGACGTCACCCTCTTAAACTCTAGTTTAAATGCGTTCAGGCGAATTAAGCGAATGGCGAGTGAGCTTGCATTGTTTCAAATAAGCAACATTTAAACTGGAGCCCGTTGTCGTTGCCAGAACACCGACGGAACATCTCACAGAACGTGTCACAAGAAGTTTTTAAGGCGAGGCTAGTCGCGTTGTAATGAGCATGGTTAAAATTAAAACGGGTTTGCTTTTTTTTCATTTCACGCGCACATGGAAAAATAGAAATCTTCAGATTAAGAAGCGCATGATCACTAAAACCCCCTAACAGGAAATAGCGTCAACACTGCGAGTGTCTTACGCAAACACGCAGTCGAGCGTGTTGTTTCCACGTGTCTAAGGAATTATCTGGACAAATCAAAAAGCAAGAGTTACCTAATAACAACTACCTTTGTCGTGTGTTTATGAACATAGGGTATGAAAAACAAGGTTCGGATATATGGATATCGCCAAGTAGGGAAACACTTGATTTTGATTTTGAAGTCTAAGGTTTTATTCAGAAATGTTATCGATCAACACGGAGATCAACGATTGCAGACCGCATGATGGTCGGTAACAAATGCCATTATGATGTTTGGGAGATGACAATGTTATTCAAAGCCGCATGTTTGACGTGTGGCTGAGCAGACATCCAAGCCTTTACACAAGTCACTGCTCTAGAAGCCGCGACTTTCTTCATAAGTACGATCGTCATGCGCCAAGGTGCACCTGAGGTTGTTATCACTGAGATAAGGAAAGCTAGTTCTCTAGCTTGTTGAAAAACACACGCTAGATCTCTTATTTGCGTAAGACCCTGGCATTATCATAAGTTAAGCGCGGCACTGAAGTGACGAGGACGGGACAGGGAGAACACACACGAGCGCTACTTTCAACAATGATTTATTGGAAGCCGGATCACAGAATATATACATGACAAATGGCGGACACTCAGGCATGCGCAAATGTGGTAGCATCAAGAAATGACAATTCTTTTCTGTATAATGATAAAGATGGTGCGCTGACGCATTCCTGGCCTAGCTTATGTATTGTAGCTGATTCTACGATCAACCGCGTAGTTTCATCCATGTGCATGCGTATAACAGAACACTTATCAAAAACAGGTGAACACCCACACGTGCGGCAATGCGCGGTTAAGAAACCGTCGCCCCCCTTCTTAACATTGTTTTTGTGATCTCTAAGCCTGTCGTTGAGGCACCGCCCCGTCTGCCCCACGTAGGATTTCCCACACGATTTCCCACAGCGCTCGTGTGTGTTCTCCCTATCCCGTCCTCGTCACTTCAGTGCCGCGCTTAACTTATGATCATGTTACACCAACAAGGCCAACAATCTACCCTTACCCTGACATTGGCTACGCTAGTTCCTTTTACGAGGTTCTTAGTGATCATGCCCTTCTTAATCTCAAGATTTCCATTCCTTCGCGCACGCATAAATTGAAAAGAAACCAATTTTAACTCTAACCTTGCTCACAACAACGCTACTGCCCTCTGCTTGAAAAATTCCTGTGACACGTTCTGTGAGGTGTTGATTCAGTTTTGTAGCAATGACAATGGGCTCCAGTTTAAACATTGTTCGCTTCAATTATTGCAAGTTCACTTGCCATTAGCTTACTTCGCATAAACCCATCTCAGCTGTGGTTCAACATGTTATTACGTGCATTAAAATTAGCGTTGCTTACACGGGAGGCCCAGTGCGAAGAGGCAGTGCAGCTAATGGTCACCTTAGTATTCCTGGACAAACATGCAGGACGTTCAAATCAAAGTCGTTTAGAGAGGCCACTTGAACGCAGGAAGCGCAGTAGCGCTTGCACAGCCTGTGTGCAAGGCTGTGTGTTTTTTTCGTTATGATTTTATCTCTCTCTCTGTCCTCTTTACAACCCCTATTTCCTCACCCCTGTGCAGGGTAGCGAACCGGTTACTCTACCAGGTTAACCTCCCTGCACTTTCCTTTTCATCTATTTCTCTCTCTTGCTCTTGATATTCCTGGCTGTTACTGTTCACCTAGATTTGCAAACGTTCTGTTTACTTCTTCCTCAATTTCTTTCTTTTCTTTCTTTTCGCCCTCCTTTACTCGATGTCTGTCTGGTCTCTATTTTTACTTCTACAGTGAAGTGATGCAAGTCATCTTGCGCTACAGCCACGCAAGTCATCGCTGAAATACCACATACCTGCCGCTAACTAACGGCTTCACGAAACGGCTGAACGGCGAATGATTTCTATTGTATTTGCGTTGCAGGCTGAAGATGACTGGTCCACTCGAGCAAGAATCTTAAAGACAGCAACTCTATGCATCGTCTGGGGGAATCTATTGAGCCGGCTATGTGAAGCCACTTTTCGACAAAGCCACGAAGAGTAATAAAATACGACATCTTTTATTTCGAATAATCTTCTGCATCTCGAAAAAGCAAGTTGAGTGCTTTTTTCTTCGTTATTGTGTACTTTTACAGCATTAAGAGTTGTGTAAGGAAAGCGTGTCTCGCAAGCTTCTTTGTTTCTTGCGAGGCTGCAAAATCTGACACATTTCTCATTTCAAAGAAAGAAAGCTTTGAAATAAAGTTTAAGCATTTACACGCTAGCTCATATGCGCAAGAACACTCATAATAGGTATACTTCTTCATTTTTGTTGCAAATGTCCGTGTTTCCCTTTTGAACGAGTAAAATGTGCTATTACCAAGAATAAACCTCTAAAGAACGCTAGCTGTGGTAATTATCACCGCCGTGGAAATATCACACGTGTACTAAAGCGCCCCCGAAATCAAGGCATAAGAAAAGCTTTTTTTACTTTAAAAACGAAGCACACCAGCTTGGTAAGTATACGCAGGCTGATTTCGTTGGAAAATTGTGCTCAACTTCAAGATTTCTTTCGATTGGATAGTTTCACAATGACCACATTTGATTAACTAAGCTCTGCCGAAAAGAGCGTTAAATAACTTTGGGCTTTTGTTATATTTAGTATTGGTTTTTGGTTATATTCGTGCCTTTTATCACCCACGGAGACTGTCTGTAGTACTGTGCTTTATCCACTTCCGATAGAATCTAACAAAAATCATACCACCCACGTATGTGGTAAGCATGAGTGCTCATAAAATCATAATACTATAGTAGGCACCGGATATTTCTGATGCGCTAGAGGTATGTGGCGACGCTAGGAAACGTAATACAAGGTGCCGCCCAGTTTCGTGCCCAACGTTTCTCACTAGAAAATTTCTGTTGCTAAAACAAAAAACACATTCAATTTAACACGCACAAACCTATATCCTTTGTTTAGTTTACCGAGTGGGTACAAGCTTGCATTTTATGAAATGCGTCACCAGAGTGCAGTTTCCTGAGTGCAACTCATTTCACAGTATTTTGATTACTTGCCTATTTTTCACTTTGAAGCGCCTCTGTCGTCGAGAAAAATGCTTTATGAAAACTCTTATTTCCAACTATACAGATATCGCACCTAAAAGCACTGTACCTGTGTACCATGTCCACTTTTTTTTGTTTAAACAAAGTCGGATATGAGGGAGACTTGCCTAATTGCTTCACCACACGGCACATCATCAGGCAAAGTAGCCAATGCTGTGTGCACGAAACAAGGAACCGCCATATATTTTTTAGAGGTAAATGCATATTCGGTGTGCGCTTTTATATTTTTTTGTTCGCCACGGTGGATCAGTGGCTAAGGGGCTCGGCTGCTGACCCGAATGTCACGGGTTCGATCGCGGCCGCGGCGGTCGCATTTCTGTGGAGGCGAACAGGTAGAGGTCTGCGTACTGTGCGATGTCAGTGCACGTTAAAGCACACCAGATGGTCGAAATTTCCGGAGCCCTCCACTACGGCGTCTCTCATAACCATTGCGTGGTTTTGGGACGTAAAACCCCGGATATTATTAATATTAGTGTCTATATTTTCTCTAGACCACCGCGCGGAGCCGTCTGCGTCGCAGTGTTTGCGAAGCTACTTGACTGTTTTACACTGGTCTGATAAGACTTCGCTCCTAAGACTTGTAAGGGAATTTGCTTTTGAAGTAACGCAGCTGTGCACAATAACGTGAGGTTGACGAGGATGACAGGGTGCCCTATTTGGCATTACATCAATGAAACTGTCCGCGCTTAACGACTCATTGTCTGCGCAATGGCGAGAGCATAGTGGCGAAAGGAAAATTGCTTTTATATGAAGTGCCTGTTTTAGTGTGTACGCATAAGTGTTGCGGTGTCAAATGCATTGCAATCATTGTAGGTATATTCACAGATTGTGGACACTACATGCGAGTGCTGTTGAGAGGAATGCTTTCGGTTCTCTTTTGTTCTTGTATGTGTGTTGAAAGTTTTCGATGTTGCAATACCAACTATGATTCATAAGACGTAGCGCAGCATGACAGGGACAGAGACGAGGGACAACACATCTGGTCCTTTGGGGGAATCCATTGTCAGAAGTGTGGTGGCGCCCCAACGTTTCAAAACACCCATATTCTACATAGGGCCCACAGCAAGGCTACGCGCGAAATAGTTGAAGCCTATGAAATCGACAGAATGCAAGAAAAATGTGTCAGTGTGCCCTATTTAACTTGGTCAGCTAAAGAAACGAAGTACCTAGAAATCATTGCTTTGACCTTGACGGGTGCAGAAGCTTGTGATTAGTCATGACACGTGCAAGCTCAGTGCTGTATCTTTTTACATGGTGTTCCCTCGGTTTTATCGATCTACTGTTATTGTATAAATAGCACGTGTGATCGCAAATAAAAGCATTAGTTGCAAGTTAGCGCTGTATGTGTGTGTTCCTCTTCCTGTCCCTGTCATGATGCACTACGTCTTCTGAATCATGAACCCCAACTAACTAGCCAGGGAACGTGCGTTAGCAAATACCAACTAGTTCACCAAGCGATCCTTGTGCACTTAACCCACCACGGTGGTGTAGTGTTTTCGGTGCTCGACTGCTGACCCGCCGGTCGCGGGATCGAATCCCGGCTGCGGCGGCCGCATTTACGATGGACGCGAAAATGCTTGAGGCCCGTGTGCGTAGATTTAGGTGCACGTTAAAGAACCCCCAGGTGGTCGAAATTTCCGGAGCCCTCCACTACGGCGTCTCTCATAATCATATGGTGGTTTTGGGACGTTATACCGCAGATATTATTATCCTTGTGAACTTCGTGGATACATCTATGGATTCATTCAATAGTTTATCTGCGCATTCAGATGCCTTAAGTTCACTTACGGCTTTTGCAAGATTTCAATCGCGGGAGCTTGGCATCTGCATTGGTATAAAAATTTGTTAACCGGCAGTCCTGACTTCGTTTGGAAGCTTCCCTCCAGCACAAAAGCGTGGGCTGACCGTCTGCCCAACGCCAGAGTGGAATAGCAAGGGCGAAGTCGCTCTTACAAAGAATACATGTGTCAGCTTGTGAATGCATAAGTGTTAGAGCAACCTATGCCTCGACACAGGGGAAGGAACGCTTGCACAAGCTCGACACTGCTACTAAGTGCTTATTCAGAGCTTTGTGTTTTAATTTATTCCTTTGTCCCCATATTTGTTTCCTATAACGTTGTGTTGATACAGCGGAAAGTTGAAAATAGAATGTATGAACGCCCCCCGAGTTGCACCAATGGCCCAACTACGTTGTCCGAGAATGGTTTGCGGCGTTGTCTTTTCAATGTGATAGGTACTGTGGAATTCGTGCTTTAACTAGTTTTTTTTCTCTACCGCCTTTATTCGTAATCTTCGTGGTCACAACGTTGCGACAACTGGCGAACGTGCTTACACGCTCATGCTTGTTTATTTCTCTCTGTATTTTTTTTTTCACCCACAAAAGCAAATAACAATGCAAAGGAGGAGGTTTGTTACACAAAAATAATTGAAAAAGGAACAGATAATACAGTCAGTTCAAATACCAAACAACCAGAGGCAGCTCTGAGCCAAGCATTAGCCTTCAAATGGGAGACAACGAAGATATCCTGGCTAACCATACTCACTGCAAAAAATACGGAATAACGCCACAAAAACTGAATGACTGATCGAAGCGCCCTTTTGAAGACCAGAAAACCAAAGGTCACTAGAGCAGCCAGGGTGAGAGCCCTAATTTAACGTAACTTGAAAGCACGTGAGCTAGGCATGTTCGTATTCCACCTTAACAGCCATAAGCAACCCAAGCTCAAGTTTCGGCGTGACACTAGCGGGGCTGAGTCATCGGTTACCGGGGATAGACGCTAAAGCGGCGGTGGCAAGCACATCTGCGCGCATGCGCTTCTGATTTGGCACGGATCACTGCTTGTCAGCAATAGTTGCATTGTGACACCGCACAGATGCAATCCTAGAGTTCTGCGCGTGCTCTGAAGCGGGGGTGGCAGTGTTGTGGCGAAAAGAGCACCATGACTATTCCCAGTTTCGATAAGAGCATGGCGTCACTCGAGGTTGCTTTTGGAAGCATTTAGGGCACAGAAAGGAGAGGAACATAGGGGCACGACGTAGACGTAGCTCTTACTTCCAACAGATGGTTTATTTACCAAGCATTAAAGTACAAAAATAAAGAAAACGGGAAGCAACGCACGCAGGCGCTTAAGTACGTGATTTGATTTTTTTGAAACAGTGATGATACCTGTGAAAGATGTTGAGCCAAAGATAACATGAACGTACAACAAAGAAATATCCTTCCCGCCACACTTAAAAAAAAAGTCTAATGCTTATCTTGTCAGCTCCATTGAAGGCGCGCTCACGCACATGTCCCCCAAACTGGAGATCTTGCCCGCCTCAATATTTTTGTGTTGTCTGCGGGGAGGTTCGCGTTATGACAGAGCACTATGAGTAAATCGGGACGCACCCACAGTTTATGCAGTGGGCAGCAAGATGGCCCGCACTTTCAATCCGTACGTTATTCGCGTGCTCACGCAGCTTGTCATTTGTACATGTTCCCGTTTGTCCGATGTATTTGTTTCCACACGACAACGGAAGCTCATATAAGACGTTATTCTCAGACTGAATAAAGCGTTCCTTCTGCTTTTTATGGGCAGTGCGCTTCTCGGAACTGCAGTAGTTAGCCTTCCGAAGATTGGACAGTTTGTTTGGGGCTGAGAAGATGTCCATGGCCTTTGAGTTGTTGCAATCTTCGGCCTGTGCAAACGTCGTATATGTATAGTATGATTGCGAATTTCTGTTTTAGTCGCTCCCTTCTCGGTGAAGCAGACTGTCCATACGGGCGGGCTGGACTTACGGTCTTGAATAAACCTTCAGCCACACCTATGACAATATGCTGCGGAAAGCCTGGCTTCTTGAGGCGGTCTCCTTGAGCCGAGAAGCTAGAACAACCCTTGTGGTGGCATGAGCGGCGAAGCGCATTTGTTAGGGTTAATTTTGCGATGGCCTGCTTAACCTGTTTAGAGTCCCTATTGCAAAACCCAGCGCCGCTGGGTACCAGCGTCCAGTGCCATGCCGGATTATGGGCCCAGTATCGCGCTGGATACTGGAACGCTGGAGCGGCATTTTACTGGGAGGCGCTGGTACTCCCGCGCAATACGGCTCTAGAGCGTTGAAATAGCGGTGCCTATGTGCCAAAATAAATATATTAGTGAAAGAAGTGATACAGAACGCATTAACGCAATAAAAAAAAGAAAAAAAAGCCATATGAAAAAACAAAAAAAAGTATCCGTCAAGAGGATTCCAACTTGCCACCTCCTGATTCCGAACTGAGTGTTCTACCCACTACGCCAAGCCGGAACATGGTCAACGGTGCGTAAAACAACTATTTAACCAGCAAACACACGGTTCGGCTTCATGTTTACATGACGCACAGTCACGATAGACGCGATCTTCCTTTCCAAATAACAACAGCGTCTTTATTAGACACAAACGAACGGCGGCCGCTACCGAATGACATGCCGATAATGGCAAGAGCGCTAAGTTTCTTTAAGAATTCACATGTTAACTACGAAAAATATGAAATACACCTAGAGCAGGCACTGTTTGCTGGCTGTTACTGCCGATTTTTTTTAATAGCTGTTTCTCGCTCTTGCTACTGGTCAACATTTACAGAGGTTGTATGATGACTAGTTCAATAAACAGGTGCGTACATGATTGAGTAATGAACGTGTTATCACTCAAGCGACGATACGCCAGTACAGCGGGCGTGCCAGTGTACAGATTTGCAGTTCTATCGATACCTATAACTAAGAAACCGCTCAACTAAATACAAATACAATGCGCTAAAGGAATATGACGCTATGTTAGTTCACTAAGGCGTACCAAATTACCGACTGACAATTATGCGTTCTTACATAAGAGTCACGAGAAGTACTGGCTAGCGTGGCCGGCAGCTTTCGGTGACAGCTTGTGTGCGTTGCTGAAAGCGCGTCGCTTCGATGGTCATCGCTCCTTGTGGGGACACCGTACACAAGGAAAAATGGTTCATTTAGGTTAAGGAATGTCCAAACTGTACTTTACAGTCATCCTTACGCTTTAGAATAGCGTGTACTTAAAGCGCGAAGCGCCAGGTAACATGTAGACGGACACGGCCGGCATACTAGGCCTAACGCTCGCTAGGCGTCTCGCTGGGTAGGACCGGTCTCGGCGCAGCTGAGTTGCGATGGTTGAAGTTTCTGCATTCAGCATCGGAACCTTTCTAATGGTTAACCCATTAGGGCCCACTGTACTTAAAAAGTACACTTCCTTTTTCGGGCACAGAAAATACAAAAGAGAATATTCTGATCTTCCTCATTACAATTTCTGATGCCAAAGGTTGCAGCAACAAAATCCTAATTTGGAATATTGACTCGGTTATGTTTTTTCTGTTTTATGAGTCGTCAAACTTTAGGAATATGAGAGCCTGTTAAACGCACGTGGTCAGCACTAATTGTTCTAAATTAATTTGAAATTTTGCATTTTATATGTTGAAAAAAGGGACTGCTTCTGCTTCAGGAAGAGCAATTAAATCCCTGCAAAGCGCGAGAAGCCTATAGAGTGCATAGTTTTGCGGTGAAGAGTAATCAAATGTTGCTGTACTTAATTTAGTGCACTGGGACTTCGTGGGAGCACACATGTAACTCTTGTTGTGCGTTGCATCATAGATTCATCAGGTTTTTTTTTATGAATGCCGTATTTTCGGTTATCTCAGACTCATGAGGCTGCGAAAGATGTCGCTGTGAATATACGAGAGCCTCTTGATGTTTTAATTGCCAATTCTGACCCTAACATGGTAACTTAGGAGGAGGAGGGTAATGACGACGGCAGGAATGGATGCTCTCTGCTAACGATAAAAACACATGGAACGAAAGGAACGTGGGTAAGATTACTTCTGTTTTGACTCAGGAAAGCAGCTTTGTTTCGAAAATGGCAAAGAGAACAGCATAATTGCTATGCTGACGAAAGACTATAGAGTTGAGTCACTATGCTCTGCATCGTGGTGGCCATTCACTGAAAAAAAAAAACGTAGTGCCACTGTACTCCTTCTTCTTCCGCAGTAACAATGTCATGAGGGGGTTTGAGCTCTACGATCAAGTTGCGAATGACTAGAGAATTTTCATCCTTGAGAAAAAGTGGTAGCAGCCCCGATTTACCACGATGATCAAAATAGCTGCAGACAACGCATAAAGGGTCTGCTACCACATTGTAGGTTTTAGCAGACCCTCTACGCGTTGACTATTGTCCTGTAGTCGCATAACAGCAAAACACTGACTGCGCCTTGTTGAACCCAAGAGAAGTATCAAAGCTCTCCAGATTCCACTGTGCTTGCTATTACCCTCTATCCATACGGATATTTTCACAAGAAGCCGGCATAACAGTTGAATTCTGCCAAAATACATCAAAATGGTGTGGCGATAGGCGTGATATTACGCTTTCCCTAAAAGACTTGTCCTTGATTAAGTTGCATGGGCCAAGATAACTTTGGTATTCGTTTCGCAAGGGCCCAGCGTACTCGCTATTCTTCCGTCAAGTCACCTTGCCCGTTGCTATCTCCAAGGCCCAGGGTGCTTTTTATAGTACAGTATCATAACTCCTGAAGAAACACTGTAAAAATTTGCAAGTGTGGTTATCTGTTGTGGTTAATTAAGTATGCAAAAGGTCAATAAAATCGGACCAGTAGTTTTTTCGTGGTCCTTAATGGGTTAACTAAAGTTCAGCTGAAGTAAGTGGAAGGGCAAACAGAGCCAGAGATGCTTTCCGGTGTGGTGATATCGAACGGCGGCTGTTTTTCTGGCCTCTGTTGGGTGTGGTTGCGAAGCCAGAGCTCAATTGCTTCTCACCAACTGTGCGGCGATGTAACGATTTGCTGTTTCTGGTAGGACCGGCGCCTCCAGACTTATAAACACTGCAAAATGTAATCATTACAACAACCCATCCCTGATGCCAGACTGGTATATGTGCGGCGCATGCACAAAACGTGCACTCATCGCTGCTACGTTCCCCGCAAGAATTAACGCCGTTATTGAATCTACGTGAATAAGGAAAAAAAGGCAAGCTAACAAGCAAAATAATCAGCGTTGGCTCCTATGTGTTAACGCAATTTTTTCTGAATTCCAAAGGGAATAATAAAAATGACGGTGATTTCGCATATATATCCCATAATGTCTTGCGCTTATCACTCTCTTTCTCTGCCAAGCTAGAAGTTGTGAAAATGTTTGGGACCTGTTAGCAGGCCCCTGGCCGGGGGGGGGGCTAGGGGCCCGGGCCTTTTTCTCGAAATTCGGATGGAAGGGGGCGTTTACCGAGGAAGAATAATAAAAATAGGTGTTTTTTCAAGGCTTTCAACAAGCAAGTGCCCCCCCCCCCCCCAGAAAAAAATTTTTGGCTACGGGTCTGCCTGTTAGGGTAGCATCCATTGGTACCATCGATTCAAACATTCTATATTCAAAGATACCGAAACATTCCGCCGCATACAGTACAGAAACTTGCATGCCGCACTGGAAGAAACAGTGCAGGCTCCAGTGTGCACCAGCGCACTCCAGTGAAAATTCCAGCGTTTCCAGCGCTTCCCAGTACGCGCCAGCGTCACAGCGGGCAAGCCAGCGCCCCTACCAGTGCGACCCAGCTCTGTCCCAGTGCGCTCACCGAAGTGCCAGTGAATCCCAGCGTGTACCATTGTTCCCAGTGCGATCCAGCGCCAAAAAACGTACTGGTATCACGCTGGGGGCGCTGGTTTTTGCAATAGGGGTGGCCTGAAAAAAACGGTAGTAATGGCTTATTGGCCCGTGATTCATACCACCAGCACACTCGTTCATTCCCGAAGAACATCCTTATGTCACGGAAGCGCGAAGTGCCAACTTGCGGGATTTCATGCATAACTATGGGCGGTTGCAAGGACTTAAAGAAGTGACCATGCACCAGAGAAGCTTCACAACGCAAATTAGCTGAATTCCAATCCAGTAACACAAGGGAATGGCCAACGTAACGAAGCACTCTGTTTCCATTTGTGCTTTCGTCCGCCTCGGTGGAACAGTGGCTACGGCGCTCGGCTGCTGACCCGAAGGTCGCGGGTTTGATCCCGGCCACGGCGGTCGCATTTCGATGGAGGCGAAATGTCAGAAGCCCATGTACTGTGCGATGTCAGTGCACGTTAAAGAACATCAGAGGGTCAAAATTTCCGGAGCCCTCAGCTACGGCGTTTCTCATTATCATATCGTGAATTTGGGACGTAAAACCCCAGATATTATTATTATTACATTTGTGCTTTCGATTATGCCTTCTAATTTTCTCTTTACACGAGCCAAGAACACGTCAAATAATATTAGGGCTTGGTTCATGCAAACGGGAAACTAGAAACCATACTAGATAACACAAGTGTAAACAGAGTTACATTACGTGGACGATTGCTTGACTGAAATTCGGGATTGAAAGTTAGCTAATTCGGGTTCTCCAGCTTCTCCGGTGCTTTTCCAAACACTCATAGTTACGCATGAAATGCCACAATATGGCAAATCGCGCTTCCTTGACATAAGGATGTTCTCCGGGAACGAACAAGTGTGATGGTAGTATGAACCAATGGCTAATAAGCATGGTTATCTACCAAAACACCAGCTTACGGGACTGCGCAAGCACCTGCGCAGCTTGTCGTCAGCCAAACCAGGGCACCGAATACATGTCACAGAGCTGCTTTAGAAGATTAGGGTGACTACCTTGAGCACTTCATCCGGGCTGCCATTATCGACGTCTGAACCAAAAAACGTAAGCTACGCTCTGTGTAATGCACTCTCGAAGATTCCGCGAAAACACACCAGTCTGGCATCTTCGCCCGGTGTCTTCTAGCGCCTAGATGTTAGCTCCTACGGCAATATTCAAAGCACCATAACGGAATGAAAGGGCTGAATTTTTTTACAGAAATGTTTACGGGTTGAATACATCGCTAAATGTAGTCAAGAATTTTTTTTTATTCATACCTATTAAGGTCTACGGCTGGAAGGGCTATCGTGACGACTTCCAAGGCTACTCTGTTTTAGCTGATTGCCTTTTGCCCCCAGGAACCTTCTTACGTCGTCAATCTAAACTTGTTGCATCTCACTACCTTACTCGATTGCGTTTCGCATCGCTTGTTAGCCTTATGTTGCTTATGTTGTTTCACATCGCTTATTAGCCTTATTGAAATCAGTTTCTTTCTCTATATATCAAGTACAATACTGCCGCAACGCGGAAAGAACAAGACAGAGGACTTCGTTGCGACAAGAATAGAGAAGGCTGTATTCACGCATAAGAACACAAGACAAGACGCCCCAACGTCGTCTCCCACAGAAAGGCAAAAGCTCTTCTCGTGCTGCTCGCTTCATTCTCCTCTGTAGCCCTGCCAGCTATTAATCGTGGCAATGCGTAATACGCCTGTTTGCTTCGGACCCATTTGCAGTCTTTTGATTTCTTATCTTGAAGCGAATAATTTTCTATTTCATGGCAAACTGCGACATCTCAGCTCTTTTCTAGTTTATTTGTTATCCTTCCCGTTTCAGTTCGGAATGCTTTAACTGGCCATATGCAAGAATTGTACACAGTCCGTATTAAGGACGTTCGTAGGTATACGGTCATTAGCTGTGAGTGCGTGCCGTATGCGCAAAAGCCCACCCTTATCCTTTTGTGGGTTTCATTTTCGCGAATACGTTCCTTTCTTAGTTATAAAGATAGCTATACACATTCGTTCATTAACTGTAATTCATAGCTTTCAATTAGGAACTCTTCATTTTCTGCCAGGCGATTGGGAATAATCTGTGTCTTTGGCGTACACATATCTAGCCCTACTTTTATACTTTTTCTGCTTATGTCCTCAATAATTTTGCAGGTCATCCGCGTGATTCCTGATGAGCAGTAGGTCATCTGCACATTATATATATCACAAATATTCTTTTCCTATCATATCGCTGGTTCTGGCGCAAGGCTTCTGAGTTGCCTGAATGCTTTTTCTAAGCATACGGCAAACAATATTGGGGGAGATAGTATATCCTTCTCAACACATTTTTATAAGAATTTTACTGCTGTTCTTATGAAATAATAGGTAGGTGCAGGGGCCATGTAGATGTCGGCCAGGGGACTTATATAGATGACAGGTACTCCTTGCCGACCGAATGCTTTCAATACTGCGGGTATCTCTGAAAAGTCGAAGGACTCTCTTAGTATATGACAGCTTAATAAAGTTGCCATTTTTATTCGGCAGATCCTTGAATGGCTTAATTGATCACGTGTATGTGATTCACCGTTTCTTAGACCACCTTTTTTATCTAGATTAACGGTTAGCGTTTCTATGGTCCCGTTAAAGTTTATTTCCCAGAATATTTTGTATGTCACCAAAAGAAGGTGAGAGCTGGTTTTTTCTTGAAATGTTGTATGCTTAATTTCCTGTATAATAAATAATTTAGGAGTCATCCCCCATTGATGAAATGGGGGCTAGCGATGCTCGGTTTGTGCTGCCTAACCTACTACTTTCATTTCTTTCTTTAATTTGTTTTACCATGACCATTTTATCACCATTTCACGACGGTTACGACCATTTATATTATCAACATCATGGCGAACATTAAACAAGGCTGATTTTCACGGGTGCGGCTTGAAGATGCGCCTGCGCTGTTGGCTTCGTGCCAAATGGCTCAAGTATTTGCGCTGGTGCCAGTACGTTAGGTTATGCGTTCATGTCTAGAGAATAAATATATATTGTCACGTGGGTGTGACGTCGACGAAGGCAGCAGGCGACGTGTCCAAGATGAAACTGTTTATTAGGCCGAACTTGTGGCCGGTAAACAGGAAGTAAGATTACAGCAATACACGCTGGCACTGATAGCGGCGAGCCGAGCGTCGGCCGTCGATCAACTGGCAAGCGGTGAAGCGCGTCGGCATTTATACGCCTGTCATCGAATATTCCAGTCTTATCACTCGTTGTCGCACAAGCTCTGGAATAAGCTCGAGTGTTCGCGTCTTGCGCGTAATCTTAACAAAACGATCTACAGTAATCGCGAAGCTTCTAGAACAGTCAGGCGCGGTTGGCTCTGAGCATTGCTGACAGACTTTGAGGGCGAAGAACCGAATAGAGCAAAGTGAAAATAAGAAACGCGCGTGGCAATGCCCCCCCCCTCTGAAAAAGCATCGTCCCGATGCTTAACTCTTTTTCGTTACCGTGTCCATAGGACATGGGTCACCGGTGACTCATACGCGCCACAAGCTATTTTTTAAAATATGAGCGCTCCTATGGACTTGCAGCGCTATCTGTCGTATTCTCTAGGCACCAATCTTTCATTTTTTTGCGTAGTTTGTATTTTTCCCGGGCGGCGGCGATTTTAAGCGGCGGTTCCAATTGTGCGGTTCGCTCCGTCTATTTACGAAGATGGCAGACGCTTTTGTTGCCGGTCCCGAACGACGCCTTTCTGGCGATTCTGTTGCATCTGGAAGCGATCATTTGGCTGCTTCTAGCAGCAGTGATTCAGATGATGATCCCTTCTTTCTTTTTTTTAATTACACAATTCCACATATTTTTTGTGTAGTGAAGCCATACATAATGATGTTCTGGCGCCGTCTGCGACACTGTACTTGCCCAGTTAAGATTTTTTTCTTGAGCAACCATAGATCGCAATATGTCCATATATACATGGTTCAATAGCCCATCAATAGCCCATTTCTTTCCCTTTTTTACTAATAATTACTGTGCTTCTGTGTGTGAGAAATTCGTGCAATAAAAAAGAAAAAACTGTGCAACCTGGCTGAACAAGACACTTTCTACTGGGCAACAAGTAAACAAGTGTCACTCGTGCAGTTGTTGAGCTACGTCAGTGAAGCTTTTCTGTTAGGTAGATGTCTCCTATCTAAACAATTTGTATATTTCAGAATATTTTCCAAAGTTACTTCTTTTATGTAGTAAACATACAATTGCAAATGTTCATTCAAATTTGCAAGAAATGTTACCTTTAACGATTTTTTCTGCATATTAGTTTCCAAGTTCAGTTTTTTAAACTTACACACGTCAAAAGTACATTTACTTAGCTTTCTCTTGATGTATTGCATTACAGCATAACCATTTTATTACTTATTACAAAAAAATACCAACAAAAAACCTATGAAAAGTTGCGCATTTTCCCACGGTAACGAAAGAGTTAAAACAGAACATGGGGGGAAAAATGCATGCAACAATAAGTCACAACAACAAAGAAAGAAAGTACAACATTAAAGCAATAAGTGAAGTCCTCAGGTCCGCTAACGCGCGTAATACGGCTTGAGGCGCACGACATGGACGACTTCATGTCGCGCACGACGCCGTTGGGAGTTAGTAATGCCATCCGGAACGACCGAGACGTCGAAGCGCCTTGTATGGCCCGAAGTATCGCCGAAGAAGTTTTTCACTGAGTCCGCGTCGGCGTATCGGCGTCCACACCCAAACGCGGTCGCCGGGCTGGTATTCCACAAAGCGTCGTCGAAGATTGTAACGGCGGCTGTCGGTTGTCTGCTGATTCTTGATGCGCTGGCGGGCGAGTTGTCGGGCTTCTTCGGCGCGCTGTAGGTAGACGGTGACGTCGAGGTTTTCTTCATCTGCGACGTTGGGCAGCATGGCGTCGAGCGTCGTTGCCGGGTACCTTCCATAGACCAACTTGTATGGCGTCATCTGTGTCGTCTCCTGCACGGCCGTGTTGTATGCGAAGGTCACGTACGGAAGGATGGCGTCCCACGTCTTGTGTTCGACGTCGACGTACATGGCCAGCATGTCGGCGATAGTCTTATTTAGACGCTCGGTCAGGCCATTGGTCTGTGGGTGGTACGCGGTGGTCCGGCGGTGGCTTGTGTGGCTGTATCCCAAGATCGCCTGAGTTAGGTCAGCCGTAAACTACGTACCTCTGTCGGTGATGAGAACCTCTGGGGCGCCGTGTCGAAGGACGATGTTCTCAACGAAGAACTTGGCTACCTCGGCGGCACTGCCCTTGGACAGGGCTTTTGTTTCGGCGTAGCGGGTGAGGTAGTCGGTAGCTACGACGATCCATTTATTTCCGCAAGCCGACGTTGGGAACGGCCCGAGGAGGTCCATGCCGATCTGCTGGAACGGTCGCCGAGGAGGCTCGATCGGGTGAAGGAAGCCTGTTGGTCTTGCTGGCGGCGTCTTCCGTCGCTGACAGTCTCGACACGTCCTTACGTAGTGGGCGACGTCGGCGGCAAGGCGCGGCCAGTAGTACTTTTCTTGTACTCTTGCGAGCGTGCGGGAAAGTCCGAGGTGTCCAGCCATCGGGTCGTCGTGTAGTGCCTGGAGGACTTGTGGTCGCAATGCTGAAGGCACTATGAGAAGGTAGTTGGCTCGAAGGGGCGAGAAATTCTTCTTTATGAGAATGCCGTTTCGTAAGACAAACGACGTGAGTCCTCGCTTGAATGCCTTCGGAACAATGGCGGTCTTGCCTTCGAGGTACTCCATAAGGCCCTTGAGTTCCGGGTCGGCTCGCTGTCGTTCGGCGAAGTCGTGGGTACTTATGGTTCCCAACTAGAAGTCATCCTCGTGTGTCCTGCGGCGGCGGGTCGACGGAGGCGCGAGATAAGCAGTCGGCGTCAGAGTGTTTTCGTCCGGACTTGTAAACGACGGTAACGTCGAATTCTTGAAGTCTCAGACTCCATCTTGCGAGACGACCTGAAGGGTCCTTCAGGTTAGCTAGCCAACACAAGGCGTGGTGGTCGCTCACAACTTTGAAGGGCCTTCCGTAAAAGTACGGGCGAAACTTTGACGTAGCCCAGATGATGGCGAGGCACTCCTTTTCAGTTGTGGAATAGTTGGCCTCTGCCTTGGATAGCGACCGGCTAGCATAACTGATAACCCTTTCCAGTCCATCCGTCCTCTGCACAAGGACGGCGCCGAGTCCCACACTGCTTGCGTCGGTGTGCACTTCTGTTTCGGCGCGATCGTCAAAATGCGCAAGTAACGGAGGCGTTTGAAGGCGTCGTTTTAGGTCTTGAAATGCTTCCTCCTGCGGCGTTTCCCATTTGAACTCGACGTCGGCCCTCGTAAGGTCAGTGAGTGGTTCGGCGATGCTGGCAAAGTTTTTGACGAACCGCCTGTAGTAGGCGCACAAGCCGAGAAATCGACGCACGGCCTTCTTGTCGGCGGGTGGCGGGAACGTAGCGATGGCGGCTGTCTTCTGAGGGTCAGGGCGTACTCCGGACTTGCTTATCACGTGGCCCAAGAACAAGAGTTCCTCGTAGGCGAAGCGGCACTTTTGTGACTTCAGGGTAAGTCCGGAGGTCTTGATTGCTTGAAGTACAGCCTCAAGGCGCCGCAGGGTGTTCGTCGAAGTTTGAAGAAAACACAACGACGTCGTCCAAGTACACAAGACAAGTCTGCCACTTCAAGCCGGCCAGTACGGTATCCATAACGCGTTGGAAGGCCGCGGGCGCCGAGCAAACACCAAAAGGCATGACCTTGAACTCGAACAGGCCGTCTGGAGTTATGAAAGCAGTCTTTTTCTCGGTCTCTCTCGTCGACTTCGATTTGCCAGTAGCCTGTCTTGAGGTCCATCGACGAAAAGTACTTTGCGTTGTGGAGTCGATCCAGGGCGTCGTCTATCCGTGGGAGGGAGTACACGTCCTTCTTAGTGATCTTGTTCAGGCGACGATAGTCGACGCAGAAACGTAGCGTGCCGTCCTTCTTCTTCACCAAAACCACGGGAGACGCCCAGGGACTCTTGGACGGCTGGATTATGTCGTCGCGTAGCATTTCGTCGACTTGCTTTTTCACGGCCTCGCGTTCGCGCGTCGATACTCGGTACGGGCTCTGTCGAACTGGTCGAGCACTTTCTTCTGTAATGATCCGATGTTTCGCGACTGGGGTCTGTCGAATTCTTGACGACGCCGAGAAGCAGTCTTTGAATCGCAGGAGCAGGGCCTTTAGCTGGTCTTGCTTGACCTTCGGAAGGTTCGGGTTGACGTCGAAATCTGGTTTGGGACCTCGATTCGTCGAAGCAGGTTCGGTAGCATCGGAGAGGGCGAAAGCATGGCTGGTGTCCACGAATTTCTCGATGTGGGCGACCGTCGTGCCAATGTTAAGGTGCCTATATTCGTGGCTGAAGTTTGTCAGCAGTACCTTTGCTTTGCCATCGCGCAACTTGGCGATGCCTCTTGCGACGCAAATCTGATGGTTCACAAGCAGGTGCTGATCGCCCTCGATGACGCCTTCAATGTCAGCGGGTATTTCGGTGCCGACGGAAATGACGACGCTGGAGAGGGGCGGAACGGTGACCTGCTCTTCAATTACATTCAAGGAATGATTCTCCGGCGTCGTGTGGGGCGGCAACGCTTCGTCTGAAGTCAGTGTTATCGACTCAGACCTCAGGTCGATCACGGCGCCGTGTTGACTTAGGAAGTCCATCCCCAGTATCACATCCCTGGAGCAGTGCTGCAGAATTAGAAAGCTGGCGGGATAAGTCCGGTTATTGATGGTGACTCTTGCTGTGCAAACACCGGCCGGCGTTATTAGATGACCCCCAGCGGTCCGGATTTCAGGGCCTTGCCAAGCAGTCTTCACTTTCTTCAACTTCGTCGCAAAAGGTCCACTGACGACGGAATAGTCGGCTCCAGTGTCGACGAGAGCGGTGAGGTTGTGGCCGTCGAATATTACGTCGAGGTCGCTGGTTCGTCGTCGTGCGTTACGGTTGGGTCGCGGCGTCGGATCACGGCTGCGGCGGTTTGCTCCGCTGCTTCCACGTGGCGTCGTCAGGTCTTCTTCCGGCCGCGAAGTTTCGTCTTCAGGGCTCTCTCTTGCTTTGATCTTCAGGTATCGTCGCGGCGTCGTCGTCGGCGTCGGAGGGGGTCTTCGGTAGTTCGTCGTACAGCAACCGCACCTCCATCGGTTGCTGCCCTTAGTTTTCCGGATATGGGCTCACGGAACGGCCCCATTTGAGGCTGCTGTACTGCTGTCGTCGATTAGGGGACCGGTAGGGTCCAGGCGACGGCGAACGCGATGAACGTCGAGGTGCCCGCTCAGTGGTGGTCAAGTAGTCGGCGATGTCGCGTGGGCGCTCGCCTTGCTGTGGGGGCGGTGCGTTGACGGCGAAGCCGCGTAGGCCCATCTGGCGGTACTGGCAGCGGCGGTAGGTATGTCCAGCTTCCCCGCAGTGGTAGCAGAGCGGGCGGTTGTCAGGGGCTCGCCAGATGTCGGTTTTTCTTGGGGAGTAGTGCTCGCTGGCAGGTGAGCGGTATGGCGTCGGTCGTGGGGACGGCGGTGTCTGGCGGCGGAAATGGGGCGGTGCGGCCTCCTGACGTGGACGTGGAGGCGGAGCGTAGCGTCGGGCGGCAGCAGCGTAGCTCATGGCTTGCGGCTGTGGCGGTTGGGGGGTGCAGATCGACTGCTGGATCTCTTCGCGAACGATGTCGGCGATCGAGTCCACTTGCGGCATTGATGAGGGTAACAGCTTGCGCAGTTCCTCCCGCACGATCGCTCGTATCGTTTCGCGCAGGTCGTCGGAGCCGAGAGCATGAACTCCTAGGCTGTCTTGCATCGTTCGGCGATCGTAGTGGCGGGTTCGCATTTCCAGTGTCTTCTCGATCGCTGTTGCTTCCGACAAGAATTCCTGGACGGTCTTTGGTGGGTTCCGCATCATCCCGGCGAAGAGTTCTTGCTTGACTCCTCGCATGAGAAAACGGACTTTCTTCTCCTCGGGCATGTCGGGGGTCAGCGTGTCGGAAGAGTCGCGTCAATTCTTCAGCGAAGATGGCCACTCTTTCGTTCGGGAGTTGCACCCTCGTCTCCAGCAACGTCGCGGCTCTTTCCTTGCGGGCGATGCTCCTGAACGTGTCCAGGAATGTGCCGCGGAAAAGATCCCAGGTTTGAAGCGCAGACTCCCGATTCTCGAACCAGGTCCTTGCCGCGTCTTCCAGGTAGAAGTAGACGCGACGCAGCTTCTCTTCCGGGTCCCAGTTGTTTAGGGTGGCCACTCGGTCGTAGGTCTCCAGCCAGGTCTCAGGCTCTTCGAACGATGATCCACGGAAAGTCGGTGGCTCCCTTGGCTGCTGCATTACGATCGCTGGCTGTGGCGCAGCGGCGGTCATCGTCGCCGCAGTCGAGGTCATGGCCTTGGTCTTCCGAGTCTTGTCAGGTAGAGGACCGTACTTCGGATGTAGACCTTGCTGCCTACGGCTAACTCGCTGGTCGTGGTTGGTGTCGACGTCTTCCTCGCGAGTGGGGCTGGGTTCACGGCTTGACGGGGGTGTCCGGTACATGAACGAAGCAGCACCTCCACCGGATGTCACGTGGGTGTGACGTCGACGAACGCAGCAGGCGACGTGTCCAAGATGAAACTGTTTATTAGGCCGAACTTGTGGCCGGTAAACAGGAAGTAAGATTACAGCAATACACGCTGGCACTGATAGCGGCGAGCCGAGCGTCGGCCGTCGATCAACTGGCAAGCGGTGAAGCGCGTCGGCATTTATACGTGCCTCATAGAATATTCCAGTCTTATCACTCGTTGTCGCACAAGCTCTGGAATAAGCTCGAGTGTTCGCGTCTTGCGCGTAATCTTAACAAGACGATCTACAGTAATCGCGAAGCTTCTAGAACAGTCAGGCGCGGTTTGCGCTGAGCATTGCTGACAGACTTTGAGTGCGAAGAACCGAATAGAGCAAAGTGAAAATAAGAAACGCGCGTGGCAATATTGCAATACGAAATGGAACGTGACCTGGATATAACATAGAATGCGAGAATACCATTCCAGAAAGGGCTGATATTGAAAAGCCCATGGTGGAGAGAGCATCAGGGAATGGACAAAGGCGAGCACCAATACATATACGGTTACGATTCGGTTTGCGATTGGTTACAATTCTGTTTGCACCAAATTTTTGAAAATTACTTCTGCCTGCCAGTTCAATCATATAAACCGAGATATTTCAGCCATCTCTTGACACATCTAGCCTTCCAGCTGATTGGAAGATTGGGAAGGTGGTTCCGCTTCATAAATCTGGCAGCAAAACTTCCCCCTCTTAATTAAAGAACCATTTCACTAACCAGTACATGCTGTAAACTGTTTGAGCACGTAATATTTAAATTATTAGTTAGTCATTTAGGAGATAACACATTTTTTTCACGCCTGCACAACATGGTTTTCGTAAAACATACTCATGCGAAACTCAGTTTCTCTCATTTCCTCATATACTGCACCAAATTCTTGACGAATCAGCACGCGCGGACTGCATATTCTCGGAGTTTTCTAAAGCATTTGAAAAGGTTTGTCATCAACTGCTACTTCACAAACTCAGCTTTCTTAACCTCGACCCTCACCTTTTCAGATGGATTAGGTGCTTCCTTCTCGACCGCTTTCAATTTGTCAGTGCTAATGGCCATAATTCACCCTTCACTAACGTAAATTCGGGAGTGCCACAGGGCTCCGTCCTCGGACCTCTGTTATTTTTAATCTACATTAATGATCTACCCTCTGTTGTTTCCTCGCACATCTTTCTTTTCGCTGACGACTGCGTGATTTTTTCGCGAAATTAAAACCGATAATGATACTAACGCTCACCACTCTGATCTATCTGCTATATCTAACTGGTTCACTAAATGCCGAATGGAACTTAATGTAAAAAAATGGAAAATTATGCGTGTCACTCGGAACCCTAACATTCCTCCGCCCTCTTATTTTCTTAACGGTGTTTCATTAGAATCTGTCACTTCATATAAATACTTAGGTGTCCACATCTCATCTAATCTAAATTGGACTGTGCACACTGAGTACATCATCGACAACGCTAACCGCATGTTAGGCTATCTACGCAGCAACTTTTCCGCTGTTTCCTCTTCTGTTAAACTAATACTTTACAAAACCTTAATTCGCCCAAAGCTAGAATACGCTGCCTTTGTGTGGGACCCAATGCTAGCAAAACTAACCACTGCCTTAGAACTCGTTCAGAATAACTCCGCTTGTTTCATTCTCTCTAACTACAATTGCATTGCTAGCATATCAGCCATGAAAGCCATTCTTTCTCTTCCATCTTTAAGCACGCGTCGAAAAATTGCTCGCCTGAACTTGTTTCATAATATATATTATCATTCAACTCTTCACCGCACACTCCTTCTTCCACCACAGTATATGTCCCACCGCACAAATCATCGCCATAAAGTAGGTGTTCCATTTTCTAAAATGAAAACATTCTCCCAATCAATTTCACCGCGCACCGCGATCGAGGGTGGAACCACCTTCCGGTTGAAATCACATCAGTCACCGACAATAAACGTTTTCGAGAAGCACTAACCAATGTTATCGAAAAACAGAAGCCCGTTTTACTTTACTGTTATTATTACTCACTGTATTTGTTTTGACTCGTGTATGTATGTAATTTTTTCTCCCACCCCCTCTGTAATGCCTTTGGCCTTGAGGAGTAAAATAAACAAATAAAAAATAAATATGCGGCCGACGTTCCTTCGCGGGCCACTTCGTTCGACCCGTTCTGGTGCCGGATTTTTCGCGCACGATTGCCACCCCTAATATCAGTACATGGTCCTATACAGTCCGACGTAACGTCGACGGGCGCGCACGCTCGGCACAGCGACACTACGCTAGCAAAACGCGAGCACTCTATAGACCAGAGCCCGCCTATCTCGCAGACAGGTGCCTAGGCTTCCGGCGCCAAGTTAACATGCGAAGCGCAGTTGCGAGACTTTAAAATGCAAAATATCGCCTGTTCACCCTGATCCTGCTCACAGGAAGTCGTCTAGGAAGTACTGCGCTGTCTTTGGATGCGATAACAACCAGCGCAAGAGAAATAGCTGACTGAGATCTTTCTGTGAAGACCACAACAAAACACGGGAATCGTGCAGGCGTGGTCTTCAGCTTCCACAAATTACTTTCCGCAAAGAAAAACGCCATGCTTCGCGGGCATTGGAAACTTTCAATGCGCAGTAAAAATTACGAGCCCCGTAGAATTGCACGAGTATGTA
>JALIZH010005096.1:0-18562 GCA_030522465.1 Rhipicephalus appendiculatus
TTTGTGTACGTTAAGGGGAGAAGTGGCTCTAACAAATGTTTTTTACTGGCTTGGTGAACTGAATGAAATTCAGTGTGCTCATTCTGCTTTTTCATCAGATTCCAAATTTCTAAATAGATTTTTAGTTGGAAAACCACAACAAAAAATTCTAACATGAAGTTTGCTTGGTTCTCACGGTGCTTTTTTGGCAGCTTCTCTTTGTTAAAAACAAAAACAGAGTATGTGGCAAGATTGCTAGAGGGCTGGTCTAACTGTTGATGCTATTTATTTTCTGATAATGTTGTTTACGGAATCATAATTCTTGATTATCATAAATAATATGCAGCAAAAAAGTTTCGCGCATAATTGCATCTGCTTAATTTGCACTTGCAGTTCATTGAAAACAAACAAATTAGCATCATCAGCTGGACCGGATCTCTGACAATGTTGCCAGATACCTTGTTTATAGAAAAGTTGCCAGAAAGCCCTCTAAAAATATTCTAAAACTTATTTTAGAAACTACATATGTTTTGTTCTAATGCAGCTATTCAAAATCCCCTAGAGATTTAGAATCGGTCGAAAAAGACTAAAATTAAGTTTCATTCCGTTCACCAAACCAATAAAATTTGATTTAAGACCCTCGTCTCCCCTTTACACTCAAAGTAGAAGCATACAAATGAAATGTCCAGGGAGGTTTTGCGGCAGAAAAGTGATTCTCTGCTACTTTTCATTCTTACCCAATTGTAGATGAGCAAGTGGTGAAGTTACATTTGTCAGAAATGCCTTTTTTGAGGTCTACTATGCGCTTAGATGATCGGCAGTGCTGTGATTTTTGTGAAGGATTAAAATACTAAATACTTTCATGTTGATGTTTTTACCTATGCTAAAGGTATCTCCCACTGTCAGTCTGCATTAACTGCCTATCAGTGTCGGGCTTGAAAGGTGTTGGAAGGCCCCTTTACGTACAAAGTGCTGTTTTCTGGTGAGATCTGATGTTTTTGCTGCATCTGTGTTCCTTTATGTTTGTATTTTTCTTGTAGCTTTTTAATTATGCTGTCTTTTAGTATTCTTTAATTAGAGTGTTTCTTTGATGTGATCAGTTGTTTAAGCACAATGTTACAATTTAAGTTGTGTTAGTGTTTTTTTGTGCGCTAAATAAAATAGTGCTTTGTGATTGTGCATTGGTAATTTGTAATATTTCAATGCCTGCAGTGATAAATTGGGAACCCATTTCTGTTTCATTGTATTGATTACTCCAAGAAAATCTGAGTGATGGCCTTTGTATGCTCATTGTTGCCATTGAATGTAATTTTCATGACAAACTTTTGTGAGATTGCTGAGACTGATGCGCCTTTCTCATTACTGCATTTGTCCAACTGGTTTTGGCAGTACTGCCGACATGTAGTGTATTGCCATATGCACCTATTTCTTAATTTGATGAACGGTAGCATTTCTGGACAGACAATTCTGCTTTAAAAGAGTTCATTATAATTACTAGGGTAAATCTGGAGAAAGCTTTATCAAGAAACTTCCCCGCAGGGGGCGTCTGCTCAAGCAGGCGTTTGGTGAGTGGCATCACCCCGGACCCGAGCCAACGGGGAGGGGGGGGGGGTCTGGCGTCTGGACCCCCTCCCACGCCTCGCCGTGCGTGGCTATGCCGTGTCCGAGAAAAAGGGGATCTTGGTGGTTGAGCTGACACTGGGTGTTCTGACCTTTAAGGCCCCCCCGAAAGAGGCAACACACCCCTTTGGCCCTGGCTTCACGTAGACGGCACCTCTGGGTTGACTCACCCAGGACAAATCGGCAGTCGCCTTTTCCTGTCTCTCTCTCTCTCTACATCTTCGTCTTTCACTATTCCTTCTAATTTTTCCTTCTACTTGTCTCTTCCGTTTAGTCCAAGTTTTCCTGGCGGCAAGGGTTACCCTTGTGTGGATACCCACTCTTCGTTATTCCATATTAGGTTATAGCAGCGTTGTACGGCTGGCATTGGCAGCATTTGCCCAGTATCTCCTGCCGCGTCCCCTTGTTGGGCTTGGTGGTGAGCGGCTGGCACCGCTGCCAAATCTTAAGACATCTGTTATGTTCAGTGCATCCTCTTTCAAATCTGATCGTAACCTGAAAAGGTTACGCACTGAAGCAGCCACCACACTCTTTGCAAAGGCCAACGAACACTTTCCTGAATATCATGCAATACATAGTGAACAGTCTGATGGAAAAGCCAGAACTATCTCTCAAAACAGGCGTAGACGGCGTAGGCGTATCAAAACAGGCGTAGACGAAAACGCGCTCAATGTTTGGAAAAAAACGTTATTTCATTCCCGTTCCATTCCGTGCAAAAGACACTTTAATTAAATTCCCATTCCATTCTTCCAAGTATTGTCCCCATTCCATTCCGGGGTCGCAAAAATGTAGAATGGTTCCGAAGTCATTCCGATTCCAGAGTCGCAACTCCGCAACACCCAACATTTTGATAACAAGCAGCGGCAGCCGAAGGTGCAATTAATTGCACGGTGCGTCAAACCTGCAATTATTTCGTCCTTACGCTGGCTGCACTGGTGCAGCATCAATTCATGGTCCCAGGATCTGAGGTTCCACAAAGCCAATCTTTTTTCGTAGAAAAAAAAAGGAGCTTTTCAGACTGCCGAATAAGTCTAGTATTCTTGCGGAATTTTCAGTGTAAAAATGAATCCTTCGGCAATTATACTTTGCATGAAAAGACTAAATTTAGTTAATGAAGTTTTGATACAACAACATAAATTGCCCATTTAACTGACTTCACTATATCGAGGTTTAACTGTACTCTACTATTGTAATGGGATTAAGTCAGTTTTATTTTTTAATGTGCATACTAGAGAGTGACATCATCTTGCAACATGGTGTCAGCCCATTTTGACAAAAAAAAATTGTTTCTCTCAGGGAATTTTAGCAAAATCACTCGGGGAAAACGTGGAAAACTCAGGGAATTTTGAAATGTCAACTTGGTAGACACCCTGGTTTATATTCTACAACATTTCACTGCTATCTAAATCAAAGCAGTCAGTCACATACTTGTGCACTGGACAGATCTTTAAAGCTTGACATGCTCTGCTCTTTGCCATTTCAATATTATGGCCACCAGGACTGCTTTTGATAAGGGTCTCCCGCAAAGGGAAATGTGTGAATGCGAAGCAGCGGAGAGATGGTTAGCTTCAGCAGGAGGTTGTGTAATTTTATTGAGACGATGAATGAGAATGTATAAGAGAAGGGAGAGAATGTGGTGGTTGCGTGTTTATTTATTTAGAGACCGTGTGCGATTCCTAGCGCGGTGCACGGGACGTTTTGAAGACGACGGCCTTGTGGTCGGTGAAGTGTAGTGTCAAGGGTTGCTTTTCCAGAGTTTTCATTCTGAAGTTTGCAAAGATCAGGTCTATGCACGATGCCCTAATCGTGATCAGTCGTTTGTGGTCGTAGGAAATGCATCCCAACGAGTACACTAGCATGTGGTGGACCAGCCCATCGTTCGTCGTTATATCCACGTTGAAATCAGCCGCAAGTACGATGGGAGAGTGTATGTCTTCGTGTATTGCAGTCATGGGCACGTTACCAGTAAAAAGTAACAGTGTTACAGTTACAGTTACCTAAGCCAAAAAAGTAACTCTGTTACAGTTACAGTTACCAAGTTTCCAAAAGTAACTTGTTACAGTTACAGTTACCGCGAAAAAGTAACGTCGTTACTTTGACGTTACCCTATAAAATAAGTAATAGATTACATACCAAATGATAGAATTTATTTAATAAAAACGTACGAAGAGGAGCGGCCGGAGAGTGCGCAGCGAGTGAAGACGACGTCCATTGAGTCTATTCCTTATGTTCTTCAAGGTGTATCCGACCCTGTTCGGAAAGCTTTACGTCTGCTGGGCAAACAAACAAACCGGTTTTAAGCCCTTCGATAGCTTAGGACATGTGTTCGCGAAACCCAAGGACCGCCCACCTGATAACGATCAGTGCGGGATCATCTAAGTACGATACGCGGATAGCGAAGCGACATAATTACATCGGCGAAATGGGCAGGAAAGGATCAGGAAAAGTTGCTAAAGACAACCATGCAACGCATTCTTAGACGGAGCTTGTTAAACAGTGCTGAACAGGGCATAGCTTTGGCCTAAACCAGGGGTTGACAACCTGCGGCCCGCGGCGCACTAATAGGAGGTATTCACATGACGTCATCCGCAAGGGGCGCTAGCGTGGCAGTCGCCATACTCGTGGTCTCGCGCGTGAAAGACATCGTCGGACTAGTACCAAAGTTCTCGGCAGCGCGGGTTATGGTGATATTTTTCTAAGAAAACAGCTTAGGGAGGTGCAGTGCTGCCAAAAATCAGGCTGTCATATGCCGGATCGCTGAAGGACCACGGCTATGGCGGCACGCACGCTGACGCCACCTGGCGGGAAAAGCTCAGTGAATACCTCCTATAGGCGGCCCCCCGGCATGATGTCCACCCCCCACCCCCGTCTTTTGTCCTTCCTATCTGAAGGTCGACATGGCCGTTTTAACCTAGTAACTTATGTTTGATTGCTACTTTATGACATGCATAATGAAAATAAACATGATTTCTGATGCAGTTTTGCTAACTATTGTCGATTCGGCAAATTCCTACATTTTGTCTGCAAATACCTCCACCCCCGCTTAGCCGTCTGGCCCCCCGCTGTGTCGGCTTTATGCAACTTGGCTGTCCGCCTCAAAAGGTAGCCGACCCCTGGCCTAAACATGCGACGATGCCGGCTCATGAACGAAAGCGAAGGGGGGGGGGGGGGGGGCTTCCATGCTTTCGTTCGATCTTTCCTCGAGGGACGCAGCGCCCTGCTCAAGGTCGGCGAGATCGAAACGGACAAAATGGAACTGAGCAATAGGGGCACCCCGCAAGGGTCCATGATTTCACCGCTATTGTTCAATATCGCCATGGTTGGTCTATCGGAGGGTCTGCGCAAGATTCAAGGCATCGGACATACTGTTTACGCGGACGACATAACGATCTGGTGTGCTGGAGGCAGCGATGGGCACATTGAATCTGCCCTCCAGGAAGCCATCGACTACACAGAGTCATTTCTGCAGGACACGGGCCTCAGGTGCTCACCGAGTAAATCAGAGCTGCTTTTGTATAGACCCAGCAGGCGGGGACGCAAGCCAAAAGACTGGAAGCCCCTGGCAAAGAGCGACATTAACCTGCATACGAAGAGTGGGGACACAATCCCTAGGGTCGCGTCGATCCGCATCCTCGGTATGATCGTGGAGTCGTCGGGCACCAATGGCCAAACGATCCTCCGACTCGCAAAAAAGACTGACAGCACCATCGGCCTTATCAGGAGGGTCGCCAACAGACGCAGTGGTCTTGCAGAAGACAACCTGGTCAGGCTTATCCACGCGTTCTTACTGTGCCACTTTACCTACGTCGCGGCCATGCATGTCTGGAGGAGGGCTGAGCGGGATAAATTAAACGCCATGATCCGGAGAGGCATCAAGAGCGCTCTTGGTATCCCGAACTACACGCAGACGGAACGACTCCTCCAGCTGGGAATGCACAATACGCTCGAGGAGATTGCGGAGGCACAGGAGAGGGCACAGGTCATCAGACTCTCGGGCACGAAGGCTGGGAGGCGACTCCCTGATGGCCATGAGTATCCCGTCGACCACAGTGGACGACAATTACCAGGGATTGCCAAGAAGACAACGTGAACAAATCATCGTTTCCCCATTCCGCGCAATATGCACCCGCTGCGAAACACGGGAAGAAGACGGGCCAGGGCGGCGGTGATCCTCCGCAGTGTAGCAGAGGTCCCTGGGGAGAGCTGTTTTGTCGACGCGGCCCGGTACGGGAACAGCAACAAATACGCAGTGGTCTCGGTCGACCAAGCTGGTTCGGTCATCAACGCCGCATCGATTGAATGTTCCTCCTCGAGCGCTGCCGAGCAGGTGGCCATCGCCGTCGCTCTCCTCGACGAGAAGCGCGCGACTCACGGGCAGCCGTCCGCGCCCTCGCCGTCGGCGAAATCGCCAAGGAAGCACGCCGTATTCTCGGTGAAAAAGACATCGCTAACCACATCTTAACGTGGTTCCCTGCTCACATGGGTCATTTTGAAGGAGGCCCCACCAACCTCAACGAGCTGGCCCACTCCAAGGCGCGAGGTATGACGTTCCGCGCCCACGGAGGTTCTGCCCAGCCCACGACGTTGGACAATAGAGATCAGCCCACCACATACAATGAAATTACGCAGCACTTCTACCTAAGCAGGAGGGTCTACCCCCCTCCTCACATAAAACTACACAGAGCCCAGGCCATGACGCTTAGACTCCTGCAGACTGATTCATATCCAAATCTGGCCTTATTTCACAAAATTTGCCCGGATACTTACACTAGAAGTTCGTGTCCCCTTTGTGGGGAAGTAGCTAACTTAGAGCATATGCTCTGGCGATGCCCCCCCCTAGTGAAAATGTGTAACTCGGAATCTAACTGGTTTCAACTGGTTCCAGTTCAAATGGTTTAAGGAACACATTTCCAGTACCTAACTGGTTCCAGTTGCCAAATGGTCCCAGTTGCCTACTGGTCCCAGTTGCCTACTGGTTCCAGTTGCCTACTGGTTCCAGTTGCCTACTGGTTCCAGATGGCATCTGGGCTAGCTAGCTCAAATAATTCTGAACGTGCAAATAATAATCATTCTAAGCACATCAAACACTCCACAGGATGCCATGTTAAGTGTAAAAGATTATCATGATTTATTAATACAAAATGCTGCTGTATAGCTGACTTGAATCAGCACTGTGGTTGCACATTCCAGTGCAAAAGCTTTCCCTCCCCTCGTCTTTTATGTAGTCCTGCATTTTCTCAGTCAAGCGTCGTGCAGCAGCTGATGCATCGATCTGTGCCATTCACCCGTGACCAATAGGAGAGCGTTGCTGCAAAATAAGAGGTAACATGTGACATGCGCATGTCTCAGAAGAGCCAAATCGATTTAATAAATATACACCGCAGACCAGCCTTCTAAAAATTCGCACTACGAACACTATCTGCAGAGATCATGCCCGATCTAATCCGATTTTGTTAAAGTCGCTTACCTCAGCGGCAAAAACAAAACAAAACAAAAGACCATGGACAGTAAGGCGAAAGCATCTTTATTTCTACTCGAATTCGTGTACCTACATATGCTGCAGGTTCGGGAATATTCATTTGCAGGGTGAATACGAGCCCTCTCGCGCTTTCCTTGCCGCGGACAGAGCTACACTTTTGCGCGAGTATACTATTTCAAGGTTATTTGCATGCCGTTCAATATACAAGTATTACACGGCACTCGTTTTCTGCGATATTCCAAAACCAAAGGCAGCAAATTTGCAAGCACTCCGCAAAAAAACATAGACAAACATGTTACAGAGCAGCGCCGAAAGCATTTGTTTACAATGCGACGTTCCATCGTCAACACTCAAAACACTCTGCGTTGCATTATATGTATATCTTCTCTAGAATACTAAACAACTACCACTCGAAGCATATAAGTGATATAATTACCTTCAAACGGCTGCATCGCGGACAAGGCAGGCAGCGCAGGATTCCGCACACATTGTATCCATATATCCGTCTTGTCCCAGGCGAAAACACCTGTCCGGCGTTCGCCTGAAGTCATAAAGTCTCCCAGAGATGAAACTGTCGAACACTAATTCGACAAAATCTAATTTACGCACGCCGTGACTCCACGTTCGTTTTCAAAAACAGCACAATCAGCGCAGCGCGTCCACCCACTCGGTAGCTAGCCTGCTAGCCCTCGCCACATGTGCTGTACGAAACTACCATCGCTGTGTTTCTAAATTTTCTGTATTTGTTATTCAGCTTCTTTCTTGCATTAAATATTGCGGAATTGGCAAGAAATAATTAATTTCTGTTTATTTTATGTATCATCGTTGTGTCTGATTACTTTACTGCTTCATTCAATGTTTGAGCGTGTGAGATACGGAACTACTGTGACGCCTGTCGTGGTAGAGAGGGTGTGTTTGTGTCGGCAGCATGTCGGCAATGTCGACAGTGTGGGCCGTCTCAGCTGTTGCAGCTCTCGGCTCTACTCCATATTTCGTTGTCGCATGGAAGTAATCGCTGCACTGCACGCAAGACTATTAAGCAGGCACGCTCCTAGCTAGACAATGACACCCCGACGTCAATCGGGCCGCGACGGACGTAAAAATATTGACAGCGGCTCTTTAATATTAGTTGAATATACTGATGCTATCAAGCGTACGTTTGAGTGCATTGTCTCGCACACTTGCGCAAGGGAATAATCCACGATAATATGATTTTTAAAAAAATGCATATCAGGTCAGGTAAGACTGTTGATATTATTATAATGTGGGGTTAAAACAACGCAACGAGGATGATGTCTTAACAAGAGAAGATCATTCATTTGCAAACCAGGAGATGCCGTTTTCTTAATTTCTCATGGTCCTCTGTTTTAATACCGGCCCCTTACAATATTACTAGGCCAGTAATCCGGTACCCTTGAGTGTACACACACACACACACACACACACACACAAACACACAAACACACACACACACACGCACACACACACAAAACGCTTGGATAAAACCTATTCGCTCAAGTACAGCAATGAGCTACGTCGTATACGTTCAAGTTCTTTTTTTTCCACTGTGAAGAATCGTACAACCAGAACAACTGGTAGCATTTCCAGTTAGGGCGCAACTGGGACCGCTGGCTTCCAGTTTACCTCGTTAGGGTTTCAACTGGGACCAGCTGCTTCCAGTTCAACTGGTTATGGTTCCCGTTGGTGGCCAGTTGAGTTGTAACTGGGACCAGCTGCTAACTGGAACCAGTTGACACTGGAATCAACTGGGACCAGCTGCTAACTGGGACCAGTTGCAATTGGAATCAACTGGGACCAGTTAGTCCCCAACTGGGACCAGTTGCTAACTGGGACCAGTTGCAACTGGGATCAACTGGGACCAGTTAGTTCTCAACTGGGACCAGTTGATCCCAGTTATTACCAGTTGAAACCAGTTGGATTCCCAGTTACACATTTTCACCTGGGCCTCGTTACTGGGCAGTGAACAAGCCGACCCAGCCAAGTGGAGCTCCGCCATCAGAAGCCCCAACAAGGGGGGATCAGCTTTGGGCCGTCCAGAGAGCCCACGATGCGGCGGTCAGGCTAAGCCTGCCCGTCCCAACGTGGGAGAAGCCCACTGCGCGCTAGTCGCGTCTCTCAGGACTATATTTAATAAAGTTCCACCATCCATCCATCCATCGGCTTGCAACAGCCACCGACTCCCTATCGAACGTTTGTAAGGACGTGTGTGACTAATGGACTGATCGACGTCGGCTCATTTTTTCTAGCGAGAGCTACATTGGCCGTATTCTCACCGTTACACAGAAGTTTGAAGTTGATTCACTAGTTCACGGCACTTCTGGGTTTCAGTCATTTCGCCCTGCAGTTTTGTAACCGCCTGTCACACACTATTAGCTCGGCGCCTCGGCGCACCGGCACACTAAAAACAGAGCTAGAAGCTGAAGTGACAAAATGGGTACAACCCCCCCCTAAAAAACAAGGGGCGGGGGACGGGAAGATTGGCAAGCGGTTCAGTTGCGACATGACTGATTTGGGACATGTAGTTTAAAAGTAAACTCCCAACATGGTCTTCTGCAGGGAAGATATTTTTCTTAGCGACCTCTTCTCCTAAACCGCGGAGAGGAAAAGGCAAAAAACAAAGTGCAAAAACGTGAAAAGCGTTTAACATCGGCTTTCAGCGAGTTCAACGAGTATAATTTTTTTATAAAAACAGAAGTAACTGTAACGGTATTTTCCGTTACAGGTTACCGTGTAAAAAAGTAACAGTGTTACAGTTACAAGTTCCTCTAACTTAAAAGTAACTAGTTACAGTTACAAGTTACCGAAAAAAGTAACTAGTTACCGGTAACGCGTTACTAGTAACTAGTTACTGCCCAAGACTGGTGTATTGTGCCATCGCCTTTTAATTTCTAGGTAATGTTCGACGGTGCCTCTGGAGATGTTGGGTGCGAGGCACATTGTCATGATGACGATGTTGTTGTCAAAGTATATAGTCTAACGGCCGAGCGCTCTCGGTTGTGTCCTTGGCCGGTAGGTTGTAGATCTAAGGCTTTTGCGTGGAGGTGGCGTTTGACGTATATGGCGACACCACCGGCAGGACGTTCTGCCTCCTCAGTACACACGATCGCTTCGTAGCCATTGATCGTCGGTCTTGCGGCGTTCCACGTTTCCGTGAGACAGAGCACGTCTGCTTTGGTTAGGACGCGATTACGTTCGATGTCTTTGGCGTGTGCGTTGAGGGACTGACTGTTTAGCAGTGCTATAATGAACTCCATTTTGGGGTTGCTCCGTGGAGTAGAGAATTCCTAGAGGAGAGAGGGGGAGGAGACGCGCATGCGCTGTGGGGGGTGTGGGAGGCGGGACGCTGGAAGGAGGGACGGACAAAGCCCCCCGCAAGCACATGCAAGCAAGATCAAGGAATGGAGTCAACCTGGGCGACAGACACCACCAGTAGTGCGTGTTATTCTTTTCTTGCACCCACCACCTGCCTAGCCATTGCTAAGCAGCCAATCTGTGCTCTCACATATGACTCTTGTGACTGTAGTGGTGGTTGACGGCCTTATTGTACTTGAGTGTTCTGGTTCGCATAGTTGGTGCTTCCCTACTTCATGAAAGTGGCTGGACGCGGGACGCCGGACGTGGGACGCAGGAGGGAGGGACGGACATACGTACCTGGTAGCACAAGATGTTGCTGCAACATTAGAGCAATGTTTCGAACGTTGTGTTTTGCTGCGCAACGTTGGACAACTTATGGTAACATTGCTGTAACATTGATAACTGTTGAAACGGTGACATTGCTTTTAAGCAATGTTGATGAAACGTTACTTAACAATGTTAACGCAATGTCGGTAATAGACAACGCAGCAGCATTATCCCTTCAACGTAACTGCAACATTCACATCGAAACACGGCCTATGCACTTGGCAAGAATGGCGTGCACAGGGGCGTAGCCAGAATGTTTTTTCGGAAGGGGGGGGGGGGGCACCTTATTGAAATTAGAGTTACTGTATATGCTACCTTTAGGTACCTAAAGGTAGCATATACAGCTGTAACTCTAGTTGAAATGGCCACGTTTCGCTCTGTATGCCATGGCGAAATGCTGCGCCGCTATTGGCTGGAGGTGGTCACGTGATCTAAACGCGCTTCCGGTATATTTTGTTGATTTTTGTTTCTTTTCAAGCAAGATGGCGGCGTCCGTGTTCAGTGGGTGAGACTGTTTTCACTACAGTGGAATGGGGTAGTGTGCTCTCTGCCCTATGCTGTGCGGGTGGCGCCCTGAAGCGGCTTATGTTGCCGGTTCTGAGAGCCGCCAGGGGCGCTGAAGCAGTTTCCTCTTGAAGTTTTGCGCGCTCCTATCCTTCTGCCTCTGCTGCTCGCTTGCTGCACACGTGGTAATCGAGGCTGCCAGATTTTTGGTCTTATTCAGTGGGTTGCGTGAACTGTGGTCTCCGTTGTCCGCTGACGTGCTCATGCCAAGAAATGAGGAGCAAGTATGCCTACTGAGCGGCACAATCACTGTTTCGCGCCGGGGTGCCGGACTGGCTACAGCTGCGCGAAAGGCGTGCCGAAGGCGTCCCTTTTCAACGTCCCTCAAGACGAAGAAAGAAGGAGACAGTAGGAGAAGAACCTGCACCGCGAGGATAAGAAGCTTGACGCAACGTGTGCAGTGTGCGAAGGCATTTTGAGCCGCATTTTGTGATCAGGGAGTACATTCACATCATCGACGGCAAAGAAGTACGCATTCCTCGCGGAAAACCAACGCTGTCGGAAGACGCCGTTCCGACGATCCTTCCAAATCTCCCCGAAGTAGGTGGGGACACATTAAAAAAAAAAAAGAAAAAAAAAAAAGCCCCCGAGGTTTGACTTGAATAAGGCCCAGCTGCCACGCAGCACTGCTATGTTAAGAGAGAATGAAAGAACAGAGGGTATCGTACCTTTGGTTTTCAAAAATATATTTCTTGATTGCCGTGATGCGCATTTGGTGTTTCTTGATTTTGGCTTTCTGTATATGATTATGTATTCATGCCTTTGAACTAATTAGTATTCGGTTAATTTAGTGTGTTCACTGCAAAGATGTGTGTGTGTTTTTTGATGTGTAAATGTTGTTCAAAGAAAAGTTGGCTTTATGTACTGTCGCACCGTTTTGTAACACATAATTTTGTTATATTTGTGAAATGTAAACAGCTCCCAGAATGTTATTGCGTTTGGTGCATATCTTGTGTGTAATTTTTAGGCCAGTGCTGTTTGTACTAATTTGAATCATTTTTACGCCAATGCTGTTCGTAGTAATTTGCACGAATTAACGATCAAACTTTAAAGTAAAGTGATTTTATATTTTCATAAAGCAATGTACGCTCACAAGAAAGCTTTGCTGGAATGTACCCATTTTTGCTACAGCTGGCGTTGTGCTTGTTTAAATTTTCAAGGAATTTCCCGCAAATAAAACGGATGATGTGGATGCATTTTCTGCTTTTTCCGACTACGTGCACTTTCACGTGCACGTAAAGCGTTTTCTTACTCGAAAAGCGCAACGTCTTTCGCAACATGACTGGCGAGTTCGGTCGAGTTAGAAACGGTTACCGCCAACGCTTGGAAGGCGTCGAGCGTGCGTTCAAGGCAGGCCCGTAGCCAGAAGGGAGGGGGGGGGGGGGGCGACCCCCCCCCTTCCCCCCGAAATTATGATGGATGTATGTGTTTTACCAAAAATAAATAATAAAAATGGGTGCTTTTCAAGGCCTTCAGCAAGTGCCCCCCCCACGAAAAAAATTCTTGGCTACGGGCCTGGTTCCAGGCGCATACAACATTCGAAATTGTCTGATAGAGATGTGCGTACACAGCTGTAAACATTGCGCTCCTCTAAACTATAAGCTGATTATTTTGGTGACTAGCCATCACGTTACCGCGGCTCTCGGGGAGGCAGCCGACATCTCTCGAGCCAGCGTTGCAATCGTAGCGGCAGCGTGTTCCTCTTGTATTTCTTGCCGAGAAAAGCGAATGAGCATGGACAGAATTCCAATCGCATGAACAGCAAGAACTTCTTTATAATTACACAGTACGCTAAAATAACCCGCAACGCCCGGCTAGCGCCGTCACGAAACTTGTGAAACCGCATAATCTTTCAAGAGGAAGTGCTTGTGGCGCCATCACTCGGAGGCAACCTGAGGTGCCTCAGGCGGCGCATGTGTCTGAGCCCACTACCCCTATTCTAGTACACTGTAGTTTTCACAACAAATCCGTGCAGGGCGGGGCCTCGCCTCGATGACGTAGGCCATGGCCTCCGAGATGGCGGGCGCGCGGCGGGTTTTTTCTCCGGCCGTCCTAATCGCACGGAGAGAGCGTATTTCCCGAGGTGGGCGTGGCCCGCTCTTTTCTCCGCACCGCGGCGCACTTACTTGGGATGGGAAAAGCTGCCGCGCTGTTGCCGCAGCTTGCATGTGGCGAGGGAAAAAAATGGTTTTGCGCTTTTATTAACCTCGCGCTGATTTGGAAATGTCTGGTCAAGGTGTACGAGAGGCCAAGTAAATGCCGGGGCCTATCGATTCTCAAATGGGCTTATTTGCGCCGCCTTTATTAGAGCACTTAGAAAAGCGATGCCTCTGCAAGAAGATCCGCATGTGCTAGAAACTTACTATACTTCGAAATTTCCGGGCTGTATAGTATGGGGAGCGCTAGCGAAGGAGAAGAAAAAAAAAACGATGATGAGGCTGGGCGTGATGACGCCCGGGGCTCGCGCTCACCCTGCCGCTAAAGACTGATCAGTCGTTGCCGGGCCTTCGTAAATTAAACGCGTTTTTTCTTGTCGCCTACGTGTTCTCTGAGGGGCTTCGGTCGACCACTGGCCCCGAACCCACAATAGATATGTTAATAATGTTGTAAGCTAGATTTAAGGCCTGCGACGGAAGCAGTCCGTTTGGAAGCTCAGTATCGCAAAAAGCAGGTATCGGTGCTTGCTTCCTTTGTGCATTTTTTTCCTTCGGTGTAACAAACATATAGCGAAATGAAAACACACGTACAGCAGCACTCAAATTTTCCATTGGGAACACTTTGTTTATATTTCCTTTATTAACAACTTGCAGGCACTTCCTTCTATACGGAATGCTTTACAGGCGCCGCAGCATGAGCGCGTTACAAAGAAATAAGGTCGCGCGCACGCTGGAGGGGAACGCTAACTGAGCCGACCAAACTCGACACGCGGCATCAGCAATCGTCATGCTCTCTCCTCGCGATGTCGCCGGCGCCATCAAGTCTGGCGCGTAAGCCGCGCTTGCATAGCGCACAATGCTTCGCACTCGCCCACGAGGCTTCCCCAGTTTCCCTTTCCAACTACCTCCCGTCGCGCCGCAGGAGACAGGAGGTTGCAGGCGGTCGCCACACGTCTAGACCGTGGTCTAGACTGAAAGTCGCCGGTTCTGCGACGACCACGGACTGTTTACAGGCGCGTTTTGTTCATTTATGACCGATTGATTGATTTGGATACAGTCGAGAGCACAGTAAATGAACACGATACTGATATTGCCATTGCGCTACCAAAACGTAAGCAAAATCCGGATGTCGAAAAAGGAGGCGATGACAACTCAGGAACTTTCACTGTGAACGACGTGTGGGGTAAATGTAGGTCGGCTAATCGAAGCCTTCAATAATATTCCGGCAAAAATTACTTATCATCTTAATTCAGTGACATCACCAGGGCACTCAGTTATCTAGAGCGTAACCGTGCTTCGGTTGACCAACTCATAAATATCCGTACGCGATCAAATAGTAAAACGATGTGTCACGATATGAGGGCAATATGATTCAACGACGAAAATTAGCCCAGTTTTCACCCATACACGTCTCCAGAAAGGAAGAATGCTAGGACGCCTCTGTATATTTTTCAAATCAAGGTATTTCGCGCCGAGACAAAACGGACCGTAATGAAAAAAAAAGTAACACTACCACAGATGAATTGGTACCTCCTTACAATAATTCATATCAGGAAAATTCAGCAGTTGCCGTGCTTTTCTCCGTAAATTGGACCACAATAAATGCAATAACAGAAAAAAAATACTTGTCTTCAGTGCATCCAGAAGATCCTGGCGGCAATGCTTGCTCGTACGCAGAAAAAAAAAAAAAACATGCGCACGCTGTAATCCCGCGCGCTCTGCTTTCTTCCGCGGTCTCCGCTGCCGCCGGAATCCCAGAAGTGAATGCGCCATCTCGCGGTAGCCGGTCGCGCGACGCGATGTACGTTTTTTTGCTGGGGAGCTCGGCGATTGGGACGGCCGGAGAGAAACCCGCCGCGCGCCCGCCATCTCGGAGGCCATGCGTAGGCACCATTTTCTTTTTTTTTTCTCCGTTTGGCGGCGCAGTGCTCGCCATTTCTTTTTCTTTCTTTTTTTTCCCTCTCTCTCTCGGTTTGGCGCGCGAGGGCGCGAGCGTGGTTCGCGGCGTGCGTTCGGCGTCTTGCTTCGTCTGTGGCCAGAGGCGCGCAATGCAACGATGCAAGAGCCTTCTGACCGACAGAATGTGATCGAAAAGTACCTCCAGGGGTTACATCATCATGAAGACGGCTACTCCCATGGCTACCTGAAGTCAGACGATAAGCTTAAGCTCTTTGAGAGGTCCTTGGCTGCCGTCAACGAGAGGTATGCTGTGCGGACATCACCCAGAATATTTTGTGTGGTTTTAAGAAGTAACAACTTTAAAGCAGCACCAACATGCTACAGTTTGGTTGGGCCTTGGGACTTTAATATAATACAACAAAAAGCTCGGCGCTGACACTTCAGCGTCTCATATACAGAGTTCAACATCAGGCCTATGCCTTGCTCTAGACGTCTAATTCACACTTCTAGCAGGATGACGGATGGCACACACGGCCATGTCCCGACATGGAGTACAGCCGAACTGCAAATAGTGTCTCGTGTTGCGCACGATTGCTCTGTCATTGTTCTAATCATGACTGAAACCGAAAAATAACAGTTAAGTTCCAATTACGTTTATCAGAATTTCTCAAGTTCGGGTCATGTCCCGGTAACCAGAGCAACACTCCACTCAAACCGAAATAAATCGGTGCCAGGAAAGCTGTGAACCGGTAACCAAAACAATGATAATCCGATCTTCAAGAACACGAAATCCTTTGTCTAGTGTTGCACTAACCAGTGGCGTAGCCAAGGGGGGGGGGTTGGGGGGGGTTCAAACCCCCCCCCGAAATTTTTCAATTTTGCTTGCGTATATATACACGTACACATACAAACGCACACACAAACATACATAAAGTATGGTTGAACCCCCCCCCCCGAAAAAAATTTCTGGCTACGCCCCTGGCACTAACCCTAACTGAACACAAGTCGTTCTGCCGTGTTGAGTCCCTGGTTGAAATTACTACTGCGTTTTTTCAATGCTAAATCTACCCGCATAGCGACACATTGAGAAGCAGTCGATACATCCTTACATTTAGACGACTTGTTCAGGTCTCTTGATGTCCGCACGGCATACCTCTCGTCAGGCCTGTAGCCAGGATTTTTTTTCGGGGGGGGGGGGGGGGGGCACTTGTTGAAGGCCTTGAAGAACCCCTGTTTTCATTATTTATTCTCGGTAAAACACCTCCCCTCCTTCCGAATTTCGGGGGAAGGCGGAAAGCCGGGCCCCTAGCCCCCCCTCCCGGCTGCGGGCCTGCCTCTCGTTGACGGCAGCCAAGGACCTCTCAAAGAGCTTAAGCTCACCGTCTGACTTCAGGTAGCCGTGGGAGTAGCCGTCTTCATAATGATGTAACCCTTGGAGGTACTTTTCGATAACATTTTGTCGGTCAGAATTAAGGCTCGTGCATCGTTGCATTCCGCGCCTCCGGCAACAGACGAAGCAAGACAAAGCACGCCGCACGCACGCTGCGAACCGCGCTCGCGCCGCCAAACCGAGAGAGGCAGAGAGAGAGAGAAAGAAAAAAAAAAGAAAAAAGATGGTGACCACCGCCAACAGTGGTGTTGCCACCGCGCCGTCAAACGCAGAGAGAGAGAGAAAAAAAAAGGAAAATGGTGCCTACGTCATCGAGGCGAGGCCCCGCCCTGCACGGAATTTGTTGTGAAAACAGTCTCACCCGTGTTCAGTTTGTTTTGCGCTGAAGCCGTAAGCGACGCCGTTTGGGGCTTTTCGCTGACGCGTGTTACGCGAATCGTTTTACGATGGACCAAGTGGTGTATGCGCGGATCGTTTCACATGGACTAAGGTGATGATCAACATTAATCTGGGAGTGTGTACATGCCCCCCTTGGTGTGCTTTATAACGCGATCTTGTGTTTGACACGACGCAGGAAGCCCTAGCTTGCGCTGCCGCGCTGAAGCCGTGCTCCGTACAGATTGAGCCGTTTGCCGCAGACATGACTGACGCCGTAATGTTTGGGCTTTTCGCTGACAAATATATGTTTGTGAGCGCAGCCGTGATCCGCGCGGATCATTTTACGATGAACGAAGTGGTGCTCAACATTAATCAAGGAGTGTGTACATGCCCCTTCGGTGTGCGTTATAATGAGATCGCGTGCTAGACACGACACAGGAGACCCTAGGACTTAATTTTGCTCACGTATGAGTGCATTCTTATTCAGCCACGGTGCAAAAAAAAAAAAAAAAAAGATAAAAGAAAGAAAAGACAGGAGGCGCTTTGCGGATATTTGTTCTAGAATTACTGTATATGCTACCTTTAGGTACAGAATGATGCACGTACCACTTGGACTCGCAGTACTGAAAGAACGACGTCTTGATATTTGAGCACAGGCTCCTCTTAATTAATGTAATGTTCAAGGTTCACTATTGACATTAAAATAACAATGCAAAATGCCATGCAATCCCTAAAGAGTGTTTGTTTTCCCTTTACACGTGTCTAACAGAACAGTGCACTGTTTATTCAGATGTATACATCATTTCTTGCCCAACAGCGCATAATATTTCTTAAATAGAAACCAAATACAGGACATATATTTCTTAACGAGAAACCAAACACCAGCTGGAACCTCTTTGATTTATAAACTGTCTGCTATTTTCCTCTATATTATCATTTTACACTGACTGAGACTTTCCATTCAATTCCCATATTGTGTCTAGTTTTTCATCAGGCTCGCTTATTACATCGCTAAGTAGAGTGCTAGTACATTACATTGTTTGCTAAGGCTCGATCTTTTGTTAAAGATTTGCTGTTTTATTGACAAAAATATAACGTATAACAGGTTCTTGATGCAAGCTAAGAGATCAGTGAAGGTGCTTTCAGTGAGCTATTACCATCCGTTGTTACCAAATAGGTATGTGTTTTCAAAGTAGGTTATACATTATATCGGTTGACAAATTTTGAACGAAATGTACCAGGATGGTTAACAGGTCAGGTAAGCTCTTCACTGAACAAATTACGAGACATTTGGCATTACTTGGCACTAACTAGTGTATTTAATAGACATATATATATATATATATATATATATATATATATGAGGGGTGGTTCTAAATATGCATTACTCAAGCC
>JALIZH010005097.1:0-15209 GCA_030522465.1 Rhipicephalus appendiculatus
GCCTGTATACTACGCACACGCGATGCATTGCATACGTCACTGAGAGGGCACCTACAGCTACTGTCTTTCTGTCTTCTCAACCATACGTCGCCGTGCATGCACATTCCTCCTCATTTTGGACAGACTGCGTTTGTAGAGAGAACACGCTCAAATTGGGGAAATATGTGGGCCTCTATAGAAATCGCGATGTTCTCTTCTAAATTTTGAAAGACCAACGGACGGCGGTTTCTGTCGAAAGATGCAATGACTTTGCTTGCCGTGATAATTGCATGCCCGCAGGCCGGTGCACACCGACAGTGTAAGGTCCCTGTCACACGTACGCGCCCCCTCGACATTTCGTCGTTTCAAACACGCAGAGCTAAATCGAAAGCCTATATGGCTGCATTAAAGATGAGGTTGCGTTGCGCGTTGTGCGTTGTGCCCCTATATGCCCTATATGTGTTGCGCCCTATATGCGTTGTGCCCCCCATTCGTTAAATTCCGGACCTGCATGCGTACTGTACATGACAGCATATAAGGCGACCCGCATTTGCGGGATCAGAAACTGGACTGTGCGCCCGACCTGCAGCCGCGGGCTCAATTACTGAAGACGTGTGCAGAGACAAAAGGACGACTTCGCCGAGCTGGAAAAAAAAGAATTCGCAATTAACTCGCTGATAAACCAACCTGCGGGGAGCAATGTATAGAATAAAAGGCATATAAAACTTTTGCTTATGACTTCATGTTATTCACTCACCTTTTCAGGCGCGCTAATCTTTACTAATGGGAGTGGAATACACGAAGATAACAAAGAGAAATAGATAAAAGTGACATCAAAGTAATATTAGAAGTAGTAGTAGTAGTAGTAGAGAGAGAGATATATATGGGATGCAGAAAGGCAGGGAGGTTAACCGGAAAAAATAAATATCTGGTTGGCTACCCTGTACTGGGGAAGGGGTAAGGGAGACAGAAAAGCAAGGGAGAGATCAATGAGAGAGGGAGGGAGGGGAAGCAGAAAAACACACACATAGTAGTAGTAGTAGCAGTAGTATAGTATTAGTATAAGTAGTTGTAATATTAATAATAATAAAAATAAAAATAATAATAATAATAATAATATTATTATTATTATTATATTATTATTATTATTATTATTATTATTATTATTATTATTATTATTATTATTATTATTATTATTATTATTATTATTATTAATATTAAGATTTTCTGTAGGTTTAAGTGCCTAAACCACAACATTAATTAGTTCTAACAGACAAGAAAGCCAAGGAAGTCCAAGGAAACTTTCTTGTCTGTTAGTTCTAATTTATGTTGTGTCTAGCACAGAAAAACGAGCCCTTCAAATTTGCCTTCTTTCGTTAAACCACAGCATGATTGCCAGCAATGCCGTAGTGTAGGGCTCCGGATGATTTTGACCCCTTGGGGGTTCTTTAACGTGCACTGACACCCCAAAGTACGCGAGCCTCTAACATATCGCCTCGTCGAAATGCTACCGTCATGGCCGGGATCGAAGCGCATATTTCGGCTTCATCAGCCTAGTAGACAGTGAGGTAATAAAATTGTGCAGACAAATACGCGGACGAAATTATCGAAGCTTGCAGAAGTGAACAATAGAACAAGGTTGAGTGTAGAAAACAAAACCAAAAGGTTATGAACAATACTACTTTCTCGCGTCATTAATTAAACATCTGTGAATCGATGAACAGCACAAGCCACAATAAAGCTTCGATGAAGAAACTGCGGCTTTAAGATTATATTTAGTGCACTAAGGATATTTAGGCATCGTTTGTTCTCAGTGAGTTAGGAGAGTGATAAGAAAGTCAAGAACCAGCTCATGTTTAAGACACAGAACTTTCAGTCATGGAAGTCTTGTCTCGTGCGCGAGCTGTGCGGCAAAACTGCGGTGGGGGTGGCAGTTCGCATAAAAAAGGCTACGCCACGCCCCAAAACACCTGCGTCTACAGCCCGTGACAGTTATGCACGAACAAGTGCGGTACTCGGCTCAAGAGACAAAAGGACTGTCAGGGTCCATCCACGTATGACCATTAGGGTAACGGGAACGACGAGCGACACCTTCTCCCTTCGTCGTTCGTTTCCTCGACAAAAGGCATTATGCGACCGTTGCATGCACCTTCCACTGAATACTGCCACAGCTTTCTCACGGCACCTCTCTCTCTCTCTCTCCACATTACTGCCCTGGTCTCTTTGCGAACGAGATCCAGTTGTCTCTGCGGAACGACAAATGTCCACGTATGGTAAATCGGCGGTAGGTGCAAACACCGAGGCTCGGTAATGCCGCATGTTATAAGGGACGGCATTGTCTATCGGAAAAACGGAAGCTTTTACCAATACGCCAAGTCATAATGAGTTGCTGAGTCGACTAACAATGCCACCTCTTGGTGGCTAATGGAAAGGAACTTGTGCTTCTTTTACGAATCTGTTTATACAAACGCGGAAATGACGATAGATAATGAATATTACGGAATACTAATGTATTTTATTCCATTTATTTCTTGGAATATATCCTCAATGTCAAACGGGTGTTACATACGGGGCTGTTGGGAGTAATAAGTGTACATGAGGAAAGTACAAAACTTTCACATGTAGCGAGAGCATGTCTAAGTTCTGCATAGATTGATAACATTCTTTTTTATGGTTATCCCGCAAATGTATGCTTACCTCATCGCCTGCCTTGCTATGCCAAGTGACAGCTGGTAACAATGATGCATACAATTACCACAAATAAGCACAAATATTACGTACGGTCGCGTACCCAGGGATACACATGAGTAATTCATAGAAACAGTATGATTACAAGTAACATAGGATAGCGTCTATATTTCTGTGGCTGTTTCAATCAGAGAGGCACGCTAAATAGAATCTCGGTTACACGAAAACAAGGGAATACTGTTTCTGTGCAATTATACCTCAGGCAAGAAAATGAGCGTTCTTATTAACGGATGGAAGAAGATACGCTTAAACCGAGGATTGAGATGAGCTACCAAATTAACCGACAGCATTCGAAGAAAACTTACCCGGCTAAAATTATATGGTGATCAAATCCAATGGGAGATGCCAGGAAGTTATTTCTTCCGAAAGAGATAAAACGGAAAGTACACAAGGCAATTTAGGCAATTTAGTCAAAACATGTGCTCTTGTTCAACTGAAAAAGTAACACAGCTATCTACAGAAGTTATTTGGCGCCATTCAACACAATTTTTCTTTTCATGCCCGTAATGGAATGTGCTTTCTTTCTTTCTTTCTTTCTTTCTTTCTTTCTTTCTTTCTTTCTTTCTTTCTTTCTTTCTTTCTTTCTTTCTTTCTTTCTTTCTTTCTTTCTTTCTTTCTTTCTTTCTTTCTTTCTTTCTTTCTTTCTTTCTTTCTTTCTTTCTTTCTTCGAAACGATCAAACTTAAAAAGCCTAAAACACTTCAGTTTAAACTGAACTTGTGTTTTATTGTATACATACGTAAATATCCGAACGACGCTATAACACTTACAATCTTTGTAGCTGCGTCGAATAACTATCGCCAGCAGAAAAACGACATTTGATGAGCTACCCGGATAAAAAAAAGACGAAACAAGATTTTATCTTAATAATAATATATTTATATTGATGACATTTTATCTTATCAAATATACAAAATAGCGAACGACACATGCAGCCACCGGGACAGTGCAGTAGATCGTTCTCACTAGCGGTGGCTTGTATTGCACGCAAAAACAATCGATGGCCACTGTCTCGTTGAAATCTATACGAAGCAACAAGTTTCTCAAAAAGTTCTGTTGGGACCACCACCTCGTCATCAGCGCGATATTCTGAAAGCTCTGAACAAGTTTGAAGTTTCTGCACCTTTACGTATGCTGCGGCATTACTTTGGTGCGGCGTAGAAATGACGATGATATTTTGCATCCTGTTGGGGCAAATCATGTCTTCCCGTGCCTGGTCGTCCGTGATCTTGGCGGCCATGTTGACGGCTCTCGCCAGCAGAACGAGGTCGACTCTGGCTACGTCCAATCCTCCTCTCGGTCTGATGATTACCCTGATCTGATCTTTGGGTAGGCGGGGTAGCCTGGACGCGGTTACCACCCGGTGTAGTGTCGATTGGCTCTTTTTGGGGCACCTGGGGCCCTTCGGTTGGGTGTTGTGCTCGACCGTCCTAGCGGCCAGCTCCTCGTTCGGCGGAATCTTCTGTCTTCGGCTTCCCATGGCGGTGGCCCATCCTGGTCCGTCGAAGATCTCCGCGCTTACTTCCATTCCCTCCACGGCAATGGTGGAAAGCATTTTCAGTGCCCGGTTGTCGGCTGCGGGGTATTCGGAAGATCCACCAGCTGCCGCGCCTGGCCGTGCTCTTGGTTAGCCCTAACGGCCGTACTCCTCACTAACCCTAGGCGTGGTTAGGGTTAGCGGGGGCCGCTCGCCGCCTCGCAACTTTAAAGTCCAATAAGATGTCGAAGAGTTCACTCACCGCCAAAAATGGCGTCTTCACTGAAAGCGTAGAGCTTGCTTGTTCGAAGAAGCACAAAGTCAATTGATCTTGGAGCAGAAAAATGACCGAAAACATTTAGGAAAGCGGGAGCCGACGTTCTCACGTCCGCGCTCCTCGACGCCACCTAGCGGGGCCGTTAAAAGAAGCATTTTTGTGCTCAACGTTTACAGTGCACCATCAGACAAGAAAAGAGATTTCAACAGACTGCTGACATCCGCGGTAAAAATGGCGGGCGAAAATCCGCTCATAGTAGCGGGCGATTTCAACGCCAGAAGCACCGAGTGGGGATACGTAAAAAGCGAAGGAAAAGGCACCAAGTTAGCGGAAAGCGCAAATGCGCTGGAGCTACAGCTCATAAACAACCTTGCCTTCCCATCAAGAAGAGGCAACTCGGTACAGCGGGACACAATGCCCGACCTAACCTTCACCAAGAACGTCAGAGCTACGTGGGACAACCTCTCCGAAGACCTAGGTAGCGACCACTATATCCTGGAAATCACCATCAGCAACGAGGCCAAAGCGCCAAGAAAATTCAAAATCACGGACTGGGATCAGTTCCGTAAGATAAGGGAAGAGAAGGGCAGTACGGACATATCTTACGAAGCCCCTCCTAAACGAGTTACAGATGGCAGCAAACGAGGCCACCAAAGAAGTCGAGACTGATGAACCCATCCAGGCCATGGACTCCCATCTTGCCAGCTTGCTGCAGAAAAAGCATGACCTAAAAGAAGCATGGCGCAAAAACAAGCTGAACAGACACTTACGAGCAAAAATCGCGGACCTTGGCCGCGAGATCGAATATCATGCCAAAAGGCTCTGCGCGCAGCAGTGGAACAACACATGTGACGAAGCAGATGGCAAAATGCGGAGAGGAAGCAAATGGGGGCTACTCAAGCACCTTATGGCGGACAGCGACAAACCCACCAGAGGTGGCACCCAGCTGCAAGTTGAGCGATTAGTGCACAAGCACGCCCAGGAAAGTGGTGGCTCCCAAGCTCTCCTCCAAATGTTAGCCGAAAAATACCTCCCACTTGAAAGCAAGGCAGTAGCCTGGGAAAACGAAAATCCCTCATATGGAGGTCGGCCGCAAGAAAAGCTAGATGAACCATTCAGCGAAGCTGAAATAAGGTACGCTCTACAGCAACTCAACGGCAGATCGGCGCCAGAGGGCCAGACGGCATCGACAATAAACTGCTACGGAATCTCGATAATAAAGCAATTGTAATTATAACTAAGAAGATAAATGAGGCATGGGAAACGGGTACCGTGCCACAAGAATGGCGTAGTGCCAAGGTTTCGCTCATCCCGAAACCTGGAAAGCCGCTGAGCATCGACAACTTAAGGCCCATATCGCTCACATCGTGCGTAGGAAAAGTAGCCGAGCACGCAATACTCAACCGCATCACGGACTACATTGAAAGCAATGAGCTCTTTCGACACAACATTATTGGCTTCCGCCGGGCACTGTCTACACAGGACGCCATGTTGATGTTAAGAGAGCACATAAGCTACGGACTCCAGCACACGCCCAAAGCCATATTAGCCCTGGACCTGGCCAAGGCCTTTGACACGGTGAAACACGAACACATACTGGGAGAAATCTCGCACATGAACTTGGGCGAGAAATTCTACAACTACACCAGAGCCTTTCTGGCGAACAGAACCGCCACCATAAGCATAGGACAGCAATGCGGCAAACCCGAACGACTCGGAAATATCGGCACCCCGCAAGGCTCAGTGCTTTCGCCACTGATCTTCAATGTGGCGATGCACCGGTTGTCGGAGAAGCTCGGTCAAATCCCCTCCGTGCACCATGCCATATACGCGGACGATATTACCATATGGGTCCCAGGTGGCCACTCATACGGCACAATGGAAAGAATACTTCAACAAGCACTGACTACAACAGAAGATTTTCTTAAGCCAACTGGACTCGCACTCTCCCCCACCAAATCTACACTAACGCTTTTTGACCCTCGACCAAATTCAGGCAAAAAGCAGCAGCAAGTACGGCTCCAAGCTCTGAACTACCAAACGATACCGCAAGTATACACAGTCAAGGTATTAGGGCTAATATTGAGCGCCAAGATGGGCCACAACACGGAGGCGCTCAAGCGTCTTGAAAAAAATCACAAATAACTTTGCAAGAGGCATTGCTAGAATCGCCAACAAGAGAGCAGGCCTCCTAGAAGATAACATAATGAAGGCGTATCACGCCTTTCTCGTTAGTCACGTAGCATACGCTTTCCCGTTTCTTAAACTAACCAAGGTCGAAATCAAAAAGGTCGACGCCATGCTCCGCAAGGGACTGAAAACGGCACTCGGCTTGCCCAATAACACAAGCAACGAGAAGCTCGAGCAACTCGGTCTGCACAACACGGCCGAAGAAATTTTTGAAGCTCAAAGAATAGCACAGATAACGCGCCTATCAACGACGCCGGCTGGCTATCTTATTCTCCGAGACGCGGGCATATGCCCCATTTTTCAACCAGAGGAAAAAGCCAAGCTTGCCAACGACGTGAGGAAACACATTAGAGTTGAGCAAATCCCCCGCAACGTTCACCCAACGTTCAACGAAGGCAGACGGAAGGACAGAGCGAGGGCGCTCATAAACAAGGCAAAAAAACACAACACGCACGCGCTATTCGTAGATGCCGCCCGCTACTACGGCAGGCAGGCGTTTGCCATAGCGGTCGTTGACATTGACGGAAAGCTCATCAACGCGGCAACCGTTAAAACAAGCCATGCCCACGAAGCAGAGGAAATGGCGATCGCGCTAGCCCTGCAGAGCTGCCGAGCCCATTCCACAATACACACCGACTCCAAGACTGCGACACGAACGTTCGCGGCTGGCCCTAGTAGCTAGAAGCACCGCGAAACTCACCGCCAACGCCATACGAGAATACGAGAGGAAAGAAACGCTCACTGAAGAAGAAAAAGCTCACATCCACGTATCCTGGTTCCCAGCGCACATGGGCCAGATACCGGGACTCGACCACTGCAACCCCAACGAAGAGGTCAACCGCCTGGCGCGTGAACTCACACGCCGCGCCGCGGACAATGACCCCCTCCAGAGGTGGGCGGTACGAGAACCTCAGTAGTCAGGACCAAGCACTCACATACCACGAGATCACTTCACATTACCGGGGACAAAGACGCGCCTTCCCAGCGCCGCACTCAGAACTTAATAAAGCACAAGCACTAACGCTAAGAAGATTGCAAACGCGCGCGTACATAACACCATCCACCATACACAGAATCGACCCCGACACACCACCCACATGCTCGCTTTGCGGCCATCCCTACTGTAACTTCGAGCACATGCTCTGACTGTGCCCTACCCACAGCGCATCACACCTCAACACCCAAGAGGCTTGGCAGGAAGTCCTCACGAGCAGCGACTACAAACAGCAACTACAGGCGGTCCAGAGGGCCCGGGACATCGCTACAAGCCTTCGGCTGCCAGCGCCATCCTGGGCGGAGCCCCCCAGGCTGACTTAGGGGTCCTAACGGTCCCTACTCGGCCTCCTCAGGATATTTTGAATAAAGTCAATCTCTCTCTTTCTGAACAAGTTTTTGGGTGAGACAGAACTCCACAAGAGACTAATTTGTTTTTGAACTTTCAACGTTTTGCTTCATCGCCCCGTTCCACCTCATCGTCATCAACACTTTCTCTCTCTTTTCTTTAACACCCCCTCCCCTTTCCTAACGCTGAGTGGCAGGCCAGAAAATGGATTCAGGCCAACCTCTCAGCTTTTCTGCCACAATTAACATTTCTCTATCTCTTTCTTATTTCAGTTTATTCGATGGTATAAAAATTTTCGATTCCTGATAATATCCTGCTTACTTCTTTCTAGCGAGAATGCCTCTTAAATGTACGCTCTAAATTTTATCGATCATATGGGTACACTGCAAGTCGTCGGCCGAAAAGTTTCTAGCATGGTGCCCCTATTGAGTCAAATGCTGCGAAAGTAACATTTGCATAGCACACGCCTCTCGAGCCTTTGCTGAGGCGATGGCGTTACTTCTAGTGACTCGTGTTATCCCCCCTATTAAACATCTTTTTGTTCACATAGGGCGTAAGTAACCGCCGTGACGGTATTATCCTTATACACGTTACGGATCCTTCGCTGCGAGTCTTTCAGTGTACTTTACAGCCATATATCATTTGCCATTAGTAACTCAACGCTTTATTGAAACCTAAAATGGCTCGCTTGGCGCTTTTTGGACAGACGCCACTAAATCTATACCCCTATTTATACTTTTTCCGGCATAAACCATTCTCATAATGCTTTGACACAAAACAGAGCACCACATATCGGTATTCAAGAACGATCTCTACAGGATTTCAATCATTTGACAACAAAAGTAATATTTCAGCCTTGAACGGTTACTTCGCCAGTTCAGCAAAATATTTGCAACATATATTGTTTCTGAGAGACCATGTTGGTCTAGTAGGTTCAATCTGTTACGTGCCCTGTTTCCTTCAATTCACTTTTAAGCCAAGTGATGCGTGAAAATAATAAGCATACAAAACAACGCTGAGAAGGACAATCAAATTTGTAGGCTTTAATATTAATTAGATAATTGTCTTCGGGTCATAAGCGACGCAGTATGCTATGATGTATGCCGTATTTGGAGGGGATTTTGAATTACGTTTCACCACGGGATTTCCGTAACGTTCCCACAATGCACGGAAGTAGAGCAATTTACGTTTCGCAGTCCCCACCTGAATGCGGGCAAGGTCGAAGGGGATACGAACCCGCGACATCACATTCGCCAACAGTTCGATATATCCACCATGCTGTATACATGCGGCGCGTTCAGCCTATAATTGTGTAAGAGCCCCTAAAAATAAATTGGCTAATATGTTCAAACTTTTCATAAGAAAAGAACCTAATCATACGTGTATAAAGATAAAAGAAAAAGTCGTATCTTCTATCAGTCATTTCCCAATGGCATAAGCCACGCCTGTTGGTCCGAAATGTTCTAGATAAACGGTGGTTATAGTTTGATCGTCTACATTGATCCACAGTTTGGGCCACAACCGTAAGCCTTGCTTTAAAGGTACACATGCTTGCTGCGAAACCTATTGGAACAACGAGCGCGTATGCAAATATGTGATGGCAGACGCTTCCAACACAACGTAAATAAATATAAAGGCTCCCTCTTGTACTTTCCTATATGAAAATACCATCGGACAAGCGAAAAACAAGCGAACAATCTCTCGTTTCCACGACCGCATTTTTAGTTCAGCAAAATGCGTGTCTCCAGACGAGACTGTCTTGCGTCGGCTTCACAAGAGCGCCGAAACTTCTCGTTGTACAAAAAAAAAAAAAGCGCTTGAGGATTGCATGCATGAGAAATTTGGAACTAACCACGACATACAAGCAGAAGAAAAGAAGTGAAGTGCTGTGAAGCAACTCAAAGTTGGGACGCGTGTTGCCCGCTATAGCATATAAGACGATATCGACATAGTCCAACCATGGCCCTGCATACTGGCACAGCTGTCTCTCAAGATTCTAGCGCTTGCATGATTGAAGAGACGGCGCTGTAAGCTTCCGTTTTGGCGTAGTCAGGAACCAATCAGAGATCCGGGTGAAGAAGTTTTCTAAGCATTGATGGAAAGCTGTGCGCGAATGATTTATTCTGATGTACAGCAAGAAGGAAACGGAATATAAGAAAATATCTACAATTTCCCCGGAGTGGATGGTTTCGAAAAACCCAAGAGCGAGACATCTCGTATGTGTGGTGTTTCGTTACAGATGCAAATCAGACAGAGTTCCGCTTGCATGTGAAAAAAAAAGGAAAGAAAACAAATGCGGACGACTGCAGAGTAATTTCGCATGGAAGTTTTTTTTCTTAAGACTCGCTTCCCGACAAAAATGTGACGACAATATGCGTACGGGCAAATACATCACGACAGTTGTCTTAAATCGCAAGAATGGTGGAACGTTTGTTGCTCTGTAATCAACGGGTTTTTACTGCGAAAGCTGTTATGAGATCGCGCTCTACTCTTGAAGGCGAAACTCACGCGTCCTCCAAGTTTTTCGCCTTGCATCTTGGAAAAGTCTCTATGTATGTTTTACTGTGGGCGTGTGGGTATGTGGACATGTGGGCGTGTGGGTTCGTGTGGTAATAGAAAAGTTCGAAGAAATGTGCACTCGTGAGCGCGGTCAGATAATCTCAAATCTTCAATCGTAGGCCATTCGCTGTGGTATTCGAATTACAAATGACAAAGGAAAAGCCATATAGTTTCTATTTAGGCTAAAAATGTTGGCACGGGTTTTCATACTGGTCTCTTCCGTTCGCTCATCTCGCCCAAGTCTGTAAATACGATGCTTCGTGCATCATATTTTGATAATTCTTTTGTATCAGCCAGCTCGAGTTGCAAATTAGCCCACATTTAGAAATATTTATGCTATTCTACGGCAATTAGATTATTTTACGGCATCAACAACAAATAGATTTTGTCTGCGGTGCTTGTAAACACCGGCTGGCACGAGTATATATCGTGATTCGAAGGAGTTAATATTTTTCCTTTCTTAGGAAAAACGTGCTAGAATATGCGAACGTAAGCGGACAGATTGTTGATCGCAGCTACTTCTGTATATTTATCGCTCGGCGGAGGCCACATATAGAAAACATTTTCACATATCTAGGTCACGTCCATGTGGTATATAATAGCTGCTATATACATGTCTGGTAATTCAGTTTACTGCGAAAACGTTAACGGGCTAAAACGGAAAAAAGCGTCAGAACTACAAGAAAGGTACGTCGAAAAGTGTCTTCAGAGCATCTTCCAAGATAGAATGCATGCTAAGTCTGGTTGTTATACCCGGAAGGAAGCATTCAGGCGTTGCAACGAATTCGCTCAGCGTCCCATAAGAGATATTAGATGGAGAAAGCTGGTTGATCAGACACTTACGCCCACGACTTGCAGGTGCAGTAAGAAAACATTTGCGAGGGAAATGTGTTCGAAACACCTACCTGTGCTTGCGTTTGAAATATGCAGTGCGGAAGACGAACTTCGCGAGACGAATGACTTGTTTACACCGTCCACACAACAGGCTTTCCTGCCCGTACATTTTGCCTTCATTTAGTTTTTTTTTTTTAACATTTACAAAAAGGAACATTTGCAGAAAGGCTGTCGCTCGAGGTGATATGGTTCCTTAGGAAAACTGCGGTTCTGCATCTAACTGAGAGAGTAACTCACGAGAAAGGCTGAGGTGTGTAAACACAAGAGACATCACTGTTGAGGACTACTCTGTATTACAGGGGGACCTGTCCTAGGGCCGTGCCTGACGACATATGAGTGTCCTTCGTGTCACTCTCCGGTTCACAGATACACCAACAGATGGCATAATTGGCTAGGTCGCGTACAAAGCAGTATTTCTAGGTGGCTAACAGACATTTTTGTAGCGCTTAAGCACAATCACAAAAGATACAAACACATGACGGTACAAGCGCTAATTCACAACTTTAATAGAGACTAGGAGAATGTGGCAGGTATATACTACTCCCAATGCGTTAGCAAGTATCAACTCGCCCAGCATTACGTTCTTCTAGGTGGCGTTGGCCAGAAAGGCGGCAATCAATGCGAGGCCGCGCTGGGCGAGAAAAGAGGTGCGGTGGAGACGAGGTGACTGGCTATGGGTATAGAGCGTGGGTTTATGTGTGTTGCACCCTTTGAAGAGGTGGGCAAGACTTCTGGTATGACCGATGACGAAATCGTTCGTCGCGAGTTGCAGCGGGAGCTGACACGAGAGCGCAGCGCTGTTTCGACAGGTTTTACTGCCCGGAACTGGCTTAAATTTCATTTACGACGCTCAAGCATCCTTCCTGACATCCAAGAAGTCATTCTTGCCTTGGAATGTTGCTTGCAGTATCTGCTAAATTTACCACTATGCCTGATAAACAAACTCATTAGAACACTCTCCGTGACAGCTTCATCATTTCGGATGAACGGCCTCAAACACGCGCGCACAATAACACACCCAGATATATATATATATATATATATATATATATATATATATATATATATATATATATATATATATATATATATATATATATATATATATATATATATATATGTATATATATATATATATATATATATTGGTGTATTCATGGGAGGTAGTGGCCAAGTACTGCACCAGGGTGGCCAATCCTGCTCTGGTGAGGGAGTGCACTGCTGGCTGTGGTCGCCATATATATATATATATATATATATATATATATATATATATATATATATATATATATATATATATATATATATATATATATATATATATATATATATAGGACCATAGGAAGTATCACGCAGGCCCTGAGACTGTAGGAAGGTACTTGAGATACGACTTACGTTTCAGCACAGTTTATTCCGACGTTTCGGCCGTAGGACCGGCCTTCGTCTGGGATGCCATCCTACGGCTATATATATATATATATATATATATATATATATATATATATATATATATATATATATATATATATATATATTGCTGACGGTCTTTGTGGGCGAAAACCGAATACAACAAAAGTGAAAATAAGAATCGCATTATATATATATATATATATATATATATATATATATATATATATATATATATATATATATATATCTGTGCGAGTGAAAACGTACCGCAGTGTTTAAAGTAGGAGAAATTGAAGAAAGGGAAAGGATATCATAATCCTCATTCTTTCTCTTGTTTTGTATCCTCGTGGATTTTATTCATTTTTTGATCGAATACATAAGCAGATTATCATTCTTTTTCATCATCTTCCGCGACGGAGAGACGGTTATCCCTTAAGCGGATGAGACGCGAAACCCGAGTTCTGCATTCCAGCTTTTTTTACCGTCTTCGCGAAGTGTAACATGTGTGAAAAAAGAAAACATTTTTCTTCTTCAGAACGTAAAATAAGGGGTAGAGTGTGGAGTCGAAAGGTGAGATGGGGGGTGGAGAGAGTGCGTTTGTGCGAGTCGCAAATTTGGTTTCGCGCTTTTACTTTTCAGTTCCTCTCGCGATTTTTTTTTCCTTTTTCCGAGCTCTCCGGAAATGCGCGTGCTCTAAGCTCGGAAATCCGCTTTAGGTCGCCGCCGCCTCACACGAAAATCTCATTTGCGCACGCGCTGGCTTCTCGCAAATCAAATAATGGAAAGGGTACCTCCTATATACGTCACATTGCGCCCCGGTCTATGTAGACGTTACGCGACGACAGAATGGAAAAGACTGATGTCGCGAGTGCGTGACATCGGCACTGACGTGTTTCGTGTACCAGATATACGCTTTGACGGACCCGAAAAAATCGGGCATACCGAATACACGACGTAATGGGGGAGCCACGCGTGCAGAAGTACTACTTGCGCGAGCTACGCATCTCTGTGTGATGGATGACTGCCTCTCGCGTACTGAACTTTACTGTCGGTGCTGTTTTCCTACAGCGACGTGATTTGTGTGTCTGAGTTCTTGCGATTATTCATGTATACAATGTGCGTTAACGCCGTTTACGTATAACATCATTTTTTTTAAATATCCGCCCTCTTCAACATTATTGCGTGTACGGTGTGCTTGGGAATAACTTCTCTTAAAGAAGCTCCTGTACAGGAGAAAAATGCATTTGCACCATCTTTTGCAAGAAAGCCTCGCAACGCAAGTACAAAAGAGAGAACTGCACAAACGTGATGTTCGTGTGCGTATAGACTTGGTCTAGGAAGATAAAGCAAAAATGACTCACAAATAAGAAAGAACGAGACTGATAAGATACGGCAAGTCTGTCCTTCCGCTGCTCTGCTTGTGACACTTGCAGCCTGAAAACGGATTTGCGACGGGACCTTTTTACCGGACTAAAAGCATTGCGGAATGCTGTGACAGTGTGGTCAGCCTTTCGTGTCATTTTACTTTCTGAACCTTTCTCATACACTTAGGGCTCCTTGTCTCCTTCTTTGTCTTATCCTGCTTGCGAAGTGACGTGCTTCCAAAATACGACTTCAGGACTGTCTGCGCAACTTCCGTACTTTATCGAGGATTAGGTGCCTTCCGGGAAATGAACATGCCTAGAAAGCACCAAAGAGCGCGTCCGCTTCTCCATCCAACCTTTCGCCGGAAGCAAGTGTACACAGTAAACGCGCGCAAAAAAAAAAAAAAAGAAAAAAAAGCGAATAGGGTTTTGACGTGCACTTAAACAACGTCACCTCGAAGGACTCTACAGAAGGGAAATAAGCTTGGAGGCTAGCGGTCAGGCTGCGGTCGAAAGCCGCCCTACTGGACGAGTTATGAGACGCTGAGGCCATACGCTATATATCATAGAAATATAGAAGTTGTAGGAGAATGTCCAGAATTGCCGTCGATCGGGCTTCTTTCTATTTTGTCGGAAAGGAGCGTAAAAAGAACAAGAACTATAAATAAAGGCGCGCCGTGTTTTCATAAGATTTCGTTGTGAATAGCTTGATAATGAAAAAGAGTTCTCAAGCTCTGATATTTTCGTCGTGAAGAATAAACAAACGCACACACGCACAAAGAAACAGCAGCGAAATAATGTGCACACGTTTGTGTTGACTCGTTTTTACTTGTTCGGTTTTCATCAATGTGCTGGCAACAACTTTTAGATGCGAATCACGTTTTGCTGGCATGCGGTACTCTGTGTGGTAAAAGCATTCAGGCTAGATGAAAGAAAAACACTAAAATTACGACGGGGCAATATCAGCGAG
>JALIZH010005099.1:0-21028 GCA_030522465.1 Rhipicephalus appendiculatus
GCTGAGCTGAAGAGAGTGACGCGGGATTTGATCAGCAATGGCTACTCCAGCCAATTTATTAAAACGGAAGAAAGGTGCGTAGCTCACCCCCCTTCCAGGGCAACGACAACGAAGAAGCGGGCTTCACTCCCCTATGCACGAGGCGTGAGCGAGTCACTTTCAAGAATATTCCGAAACTACGAAGTGCAAGTCTGCCATATCCCTTCAAGCAAGCCGAAACAACAACTCGTCCGAGTCAAAGACCGCTTTGAAAAGAAAAGATACCGTGGCGTCGTCTACAAAATTGCGTGCCAGGACTGCCAGGCGTGCTATAGAGGCGAGACTGGAAACTTTAAAAGAAAGCTACAGCAGCACCGTAATGATGTAGCCAAACGACACAGGGTTTCAAACGCCTTGGCAGAGCATCAGGACAAAAACTGAACAACTAGCTGAACAACTGAAAAAAAACTGTCTTGACTAGCAGTGGCGTAGCCAGGGGTGGCACACCTGGCCCGTGACACCCCCCCCCCCCCCCACCCCGAAAAAAATTTCTGGCTACGCCCCTGTTGACTAGCAATCGGCTTCCATCATTGAAAAAGAGAAAAGACTATCATCCCGCCTGCTCATCGAATCTTTCTGCATACAATCTACAACTAACACGATAAATCGAACGCGGGTCCACTCCCTGAGGTATAAGCAAGCGCGTTGCGTCTTTCGAAACATATATAATAAAGACCACCATGCATTCGTTCATTGAGTACAAGGCACCCGTATTGGGCGCCGAAACGTCGATACTCTTGTTTTGTGTTCTTTTTTAGTTGGCGAGTGTATACGTTTTCTTCAACTGTGCTTAGATTTAGGCGAAGAACTGCAGGTCCTCAAAAGTTCTGGAGCCCTCCACTACGGCATGGACATCAAAATATTTACGGACCGCCTTGTGGTTTACTCCCCGGTGCTTATTAGACGAGACTAGCGTAGATGCTATTAGTACACCTCCGAAGAAGCGAAGAAATAAACTTCAAGCATCAGCGTCAAGCTACAACGTCAGTGCAGATACTTTGAGGGCTTCGCGTTTTCACAGTTCTGACACAGGCGTTGGACATATGCGTGTTTGTAGCGAAATGGCATTTTCGTTATTTCTGCAGGCATACGCATTGTGATTACCACAAGGTGTTCTAACAACACGCCACCTGTGTACCCACCGTCGATCAGTGTCGATCACCGTCGATCCCGGCATTGCATTTTAGTGAACGTTGACGGCAGTGATTTATTACGAAATAGTGTTAGCGATGCGGCGGAATCTTCAAAGGCACATGCAGTGCCCATTAAATGAAACACACTAGATGAACTGCGCGAGCGCAGCTTCCTCCGTCACCCAGGAGGGAGTGCTTGGAGACCAATTTCAGCGTCAAGGCATCGCAGAGGCATCACATACAAAACTCAATGAACCCATAGACCCCAGCGCTGAGAAGCGGCGCGAAAAGCGCCAGTCGTCATGCGTAAAGCGTAGACTTCCAATCGCTGTGCACTGTATTTTTCCCACAACGTTAAGGTGAATGTAACATCATGTTCTACTAGAAGTCTGTTTCTATGCCTGGTGCTCCTGTGTCTGGAAAAGACAGGTTCATGCAGGTCAAATCTTGAGCAATACTTGAGGTTGGAGAGACACTTTTTATTGAGAGGAAAATTCCCTTAAATCCTCTTCAAATGGAAGGCTTTCGCTCTCAGAAGTATGCATAGGCTCGTAGCATGTAGAAGGGCCAGTACACGATGTTGAACAAGAGGAAGCAGGCGGGAAAAAGGTAGCGAGCGTGCCTCTCGATCGACTCGGACCTCTTGACGTTCCTGTGGTGCTCCTGCTTGTTGGCCCGGTTCATCTTCAGCAAGAAGTCGTCCGAAGGCGTTCCGTGCTTTATCACCTGCGGAGTTAACGAGAGATTAACAATGTGTGAGTGCGATTACATGTTTGGGAAGGAAGAACACCGCGCAGTTATGACATAAAATTAACGGCTTTTTTTTTTTTTTTCACTTGTGCAACAGACGCAAAAGGGTCTCTTATATATTCGCGTAAGACGACTTGGAAAGCGAAAGCCACCTTTTCTTCTCAGTCAATGTACTGATCCTGCCACGCCCCCTTCCGAAAGTTTTCTGCACCAAACGGGGTGTAGCACTGGCTCCAGGATAGGAGGCATTGCAAGCTTTCTGCGCATCACCAGGTTTTGCGCTGCCTCTGTGATCGGTCCACATTTGAACAAGCGACGATATCATGTCATGACGCGATCACGTGACGTCACGTCATGTGAATTCATAGTGACGTCATAGGGACGGGATCACGTGTTGAGTTTTTGCGTCACTCGTGTTGACGCCGACGCCGCGGCACGCTGACGCCACCGATGGTCAGATCTAAGGCTTTCACCTTAAAGTTATGTTTCTTATCTCCAACACGCGCAAAAATATAATTACTACGCCAGTGCTAGGCATCTCAATAGATAATAATTTTCGTGGTTTCATGTGCCAAAACTACGGCATGATCATGAGGCACGCCGTATAGTGGAGGGCTCAGGAAACTTCGACCACCTGGGCCTCTCAATAGAATCCAAGAGAAAAAAAAAGTGAATCTGGCCTATCACGATCCTCACTAGTGAACAGAGTGAGCAGCACTCACTCACTCACTCACTCACTCACTCACTCACTCACCACTCACTCACTCACTCACTCACTCACCACCACCACCACCACTCACTCACTCACCACTCACTCACTCACTCACTCACTCACTCACTCACTCTCCTATATGTTTGTGCGTATGCACGCGTTGTACGCTGGTGGCGCTCCCCTAGTCACGCGACGTTGAACTGTAAAATATTTTTATATAATTAGTGACGTTGGAATGTTATTAAACGACATACTTATAAGCTGTACGCGAACCACATGCTGTCATCACAGTGATGGCTATACGCGTCACTGCAAAATGGCACAGGAGAAACGTGTCGTCGGCATCGCTGCACGCGGGACCGGCTAACGCATCCTAATTAAGCTTACGTGGCAAACATCGGCAAAGGCTTGGTCCGCCTTTCTGAGCCAGAGTGACCTCAGCTTGAGCCTGGCCATGTAGTTGACCATGGTGGAGACCAAGATGGTGCCGTACACGAACAGTATGCACGCGGTGATCCAGACGTCAGCGGCCTTCAGGTACGACACCCTCGGTACCAGTGCCCGCGCGCCATTGGATACGGTCACGATGGTGAGTAGGCACTGGATGGTGAGAACCATACGGGCCTGCGGGATCTCGACCTTGAGCCAAAGCGCGTGCCACGACATGAGCACGGTCAACGTGAGTGGCAGGTACAGGTGGACGAGGTAGAAGCCCGGGTCCCGCTCCAGCAGGAACTCCATCTTGAGGCTGCTGAAGTTGCCTGCGCGTGTTAGATTTCAGTAAAAGAAATGTGGGCAGCTTGGACTAGTGGGCAAGGCTGAACTAAAAACAGAGCTTGTGGCCGACCTAGATTATTAGCACTGTCTTAATTAGCGCGGTCCTAATTAGCGCGGTCCTTTCTCTCTCTCTCTCCTTTCTGTTCCGTTTATGTTTGGAAAAAGGATTGACGATTTAGAGTACTATATGTACTCGACTATGGGACAACAGTGAGCCGTTTATCTGCTCTGTGTTGCTGTTTTGTTTTCTTCAGATAGCACGCGCATTGAAGCAACGCCTACATTGCACATCCATCGTGTCAACCTCAATGGGTGTGCTGGGCAAAGGCATTAGGCATTATTATCCGCCAAATTACTAGGCAATACAGAAAAAAGTACTATAACTACCCTCATTTCTCGAATGTATGTCGCCAAGAGCTAACTGTCTGTATTTATAGTCAATCATAAGATGAAGAAGATGATGAAGAGAGCACGCGCCGGCCGTGTTATTCCGTCGCACGCGCTAGGTGCTGCTTAGTTTTCTGATCACGCAAAATGGCGGAACGAAAAACTTAAAAAGCTCAGCTGCTTAAAAAAAATGTCTCGCGAATATCACGGCGATATGTGGTGCTGCTTAGCGCAACAAAGGAGACGTTTGAAAAAAAAAGTCACAGTTTCACCGCAAGGGTGAAGCAATGAATGCGATAGCAACAAATTGTAATGTTATACGAAGTGAGGCTGGCAGCTAACTCTTTTTTGGATCCGATCTCACGCAACTCTAGAAAACGCTGGTTTAAGAGCATGCGGCCGCTCCAGGGAAACACTGCTCACCACATTCTCTTCGCGTTGAGAGCGCAGCACGTAGAAGGGTACACCGGCCCCCCGCTGTCGGCCGCCGAGAAGGGGAGATAACGCGCGCGCCCGCGACGACCGCGCTCGTAAAATCGAAGGTCGCTCGAGGGACCCCCCCCCCCCTTGCGTCTTTTCACGCTCACGAACGACGGGCGGGGCCGGTTATATATATATACGGGGGGATGACGGCGGCGGCCAACGGCGGCGGACGCCGGTGGCGGCGACGCCGACGGCGAAAACCAGCCGAAAGTGTCCATATAATTGCTATCGCAATAATATCATCAGAGCACGGGTTGTCGCTGGAGCCAACAACGTCGCACTACAACAATTCATTGAGATTTTGGCTACAATTGCCTTTAAGTTTGCACCATTTAGTCGCTCATTGACATTAGGTCACTGCTTTGGAGATCGCTGGCATTCCGCAGCGAAGTATTGCGGAAGTAGCTTTTCTGCCATCAACCCACAAGCAAGGAACTGTACTTTCAGTACTTCCTCACGAACATGTTTAGGTGATTTAGAGTACTATATGCACACTGCTGTTTCTGAGTAGGAAGCTGTTCCTGTTAGCAGTAAGTGTTCAATAGGACAAGTGTCCGAATCAGGCGTGTTTAGTACAGAAAGGTGAACTACTTTGAGTACGATGTATTCTGCTATTGGAGGGGTGTATGCTGCAGTGCCTGTAAATACGGAAATACCATTTTACAAATCAGGAGCTTTTAGGCATTGTGTGTTTTAGAAATGCGGGGACGATTTAGAGTACTGAGTACTGTACTACTAGAGTGCTGCAGACTGCCCGCTAAATATTTTGCGTACGCTAAACCGCAGCAACGAAGCGATGGATGGACGCCTTAAAAAGAAGTTTTATTGTACACGCAACTTATACATGAACAAGCACGCGTGAAAAAGTTAAAGCAACCCGAATACAACACTTAGGGGTCTGGGAGTGGCGCTCGCACTGAATTTGTTGGTATAGTTGTGAATCACAACTATACCAACTATACCCTACGCATTCGGCGCCTCTCATCATAGGTCGGCGAACTCACTCATGAGTCGACTCACTCGGACTCACTCAGACTCAGATCAAGCCGCGAGTCTGAGTCTGAGTGAGTCCGGTTGAGTAATATTTTGGTGAGTCTGAGTCCGAGTGAGTCCGGCTGAAGAAAATTTTCGTGAGTGTGAGTCCGAGTGAGTCCGGCTGAGGAAAGCTTTTGTGAGTCTGAGTCCGAGTGAGTCCAACGCGCAAGATATAATTCTTGAGTGAGTCTGAGTGAGTACCACTTTTTTTGCCGACCTATGGTCCTATCCACTCATCTCCAGCATTACTATTAGCCTTACCTGGATTCACGTTCATACTCGCGTTCACTCACACCTATTCCGAAGCAGTGTCGTTCATAAACCATTTCAATATTTATTGATGAGAGGCGCCGAATGCGTAGGGGGGGTGCCTTGATCTCCCCCCTCCGCCAATTCTTCCGGGGAAGTTCTTGATAAATATATCTTATGTGGTCATCTCTTTCAATAAAAATGGCTTACTGGTTTGCGAGCACCCATAACTCGTATTCGAACGTACTATATCAAAAGGCGTCAAGAAGAGCGCCGATTACGTGAGATATTTGCGTTAAAGCGCATTGACACCGTGGTCGAAAAATCTAATTCTAGGCTCACGAACTCATGAGTCGACTCACTCGGACTCACTCAGACTCAGATGAAGCCATGAGTCTGAGTCTGAGTGAGTCCGGGTGAGTAATATTTTGGTGAGTCTGAGTCCGAGTGAGTCCGGCTGAAGAAAATTTTCGTGCGTGTGAGTCCGAGTGAGTCCGACTCAGGAAAATTTGGGTGAGTCTGAGTCCGAGTGAGTCCAAAGCACAATATATATTTCTTGAGTGAGTCTGAGTGAGTTCCACTTGTTTTGCCGACCTATGGTTGTGATTGAATGTGAACCATCCTCTTCTGTTTCTTCTCAGCCCTTGTACTTATCCTTACTCCCCCCTCCCTGAAAGCTTTCTGTACCTAACGCGTTTTTGCACTGCCTCCGTATTCGGCAAACCTTTGACCATGCAGTGATGTCGTGCAGTGATCACGTGACGCCATGCTGGCGTAATGATGACGTCGCGTGATGGCGCCGTCAAGCCCTAATCTCTGATCACGTGATCTTATTGCATCATTCGTGTTGACGCCACCGCTGACGGTCACTTTCATACAGAACCACCGATTTCGTAACAGTTTGCCGAAGCGTATCTCAGCGGCCATTTAGAAGGAAGGGTCTGGTTGAGATCCGCTCCGCAAGGTGCCGCAACAATCCAATCAATTGATTTTCAATAATTATGTTGACTGTCAGTTGGCCTTTACCTTAAGTAAAGTTATACTCAAATGTCATATGTATCCAATATAATTCTGAACTTGAACTAGAATAATCGGTTTCTATTTTGAAGGAGACCTTTTATGCGTATTCGGAAAGGCGGAAGTAAGTGCTCAACATGATATGCTTGGAAGAGAAGCAAGAGTTTCACTCGGTACTGGAGCCTCTAAAATGTAATCGTGTGAGGTCACACACGTATGTAAACATACACGAAGAAGCAGTTGTCTGCCCGATGTCACCATACCTCACCATAGCTGGCTACCAGTCACTCTTTGAAAGACGAACAGACTTGGGCTTAGAAGAAATGTTCGACGACTGAGGGTGCTATGTACCCTACTATGGGAGAGCTGAGATTGCAAGGAGGTGCTTGTTTGGAACAAATAGTAAACGATTCACAGCACTCCGTACTGTATTAACAGCTGTACCTACAATCAGTTCGGTCTCAGCCGGCGGGAAGTGGCGCAGTGCCACTGGAGGCAGACATCAGTTTATTTATTTATTTTTTATTTATTTCATAATACCCCTAAAGGCCCCCGAAGGGGTATTACATAGGGGAACAGACACATTAGTCATACGATGTACAACCGTCGGCAAAATAAGTCGGGACACGCGAGCGACGACCACAATAAGATAAAACTAAGGTCCCTCTATTTTTCAAAGGTAGCGCAAACCATTGTCCAAAAAGGAAAGGGAGAATGTCCTCCTCGCCCTCTGCGTCTCTCCTCTCTTCTTCGCCCTTTTGTGCTCCCCTATTGAACCAGGCCCGACACGTGACCAGTTCTCCCCGATGACCCCTCTGCTTCTTGCTCTGGCGCCTGAAAACGACGTCATTATTGGGCGTAGAAACACCGCCGCAGGTGCGCGCTGTAGGTGAGCGCAGGCTTCTTATAGCTTTTTGCAGTTTGAAAGACGCCATCGGCTGCAGCCAGATGCCAACTTGTTGCGCTGTTGGATGCTCGAACAGCATTGTCAAGGGTGACAAGCTTTTTGCTGTTCCTCGGTCACTACTAAACCCTTTCGCGTATATTCGCCCTTCGAACTCTTTTAGATGAAGCTAAGGCTCGATACTGATGCCTAAGTTAGACAAAAAAAAAAAAAAAAAAGCGGCGTGACATTATCGGCCACGCTTTCTCGCACACAATATTTACAGCGAAATCCTTTGTGTTCGAAATTTACTAATTGTTTTGCGAAAATTTTACTGCAACGTTTGAGAAAAATATTTTTGCAAGATCTCTGTTTTCTCGCTCAGCCCGTAGATTTTACAAAAATTATTTGCCAAAAGTCGTTAAAGACTTACTCTGAGAAAGTCGGAGCTGTTTTTTTTAGCGCTCATGAACAGAGGGTGGTGATGAGATGTGTGCGATAAAGAAAGAGACATGACAAGTAAGTAGCATCGATTGATGAGCGTAATTTACTTAGCAATATGCTGCAAAACTGCCCGTACGCAAACTATAATTTTAAACGCATGTTTGTTCTGTCAACGAGAAAGAGCGTCTTTGATTCGCTACAATAATTGTGTTTTCTTTGTTTCAACTAATTATAAATCTGTGATCAATGGAAATTAAAAACAGTTATTTGCATTTGGAGGCTTCATTACTGAGGGAGGGACCTGCTCGCTGTTCTCGCCCAATTAGTGACGAACGCGGGAGGGTGCGCTCACGAGGTTACCGTTAGCCAATTAACGAAGAAAAATGTCCATGCTCTCCTGTGAACAAAGGAGCGTATTTTAGCAATAGGAATACCAGCATGACATCTCACAAACTGAGCACACTGGAAGAGTCTCCAATCAAAGAGCTAGGTCCAATTAATGAGCACGAGCAGCACGCGATGGAACCAAAAAGATATTTACCCGAGGGGGCAACAGAAGCGCGTGAACGCAGTTCGAAATTTAAAAGAATGTACGCTGGGGATATTTAGAAAATAAGTGCCTCCGCCGCGTTGTGTGTTCATAATTTGATGTAGCGTCTGATTTTCCAAAATGCGTCTTGTGAACAAACACCACGGTATCCGAAAAGAAAAAAGGCAGCTGTAAAGACTGCGTTTAACATGTTCTGCCTCTTGTTCACCTGGTGCGAACGACGCATCCTACATTTATGAAGTCAAATACAATGCACAAATGCTAGGTTTTCACGTTGTCAAAACAGGTCCGAAGTCCAGAAAGCTGTTCGCGCGTAAGGTGCCGCAATGGGATTTCTAATATACGCCGGCACCAGTGGGCGATTTGTTGCTTACAAAACGCGAAATGATAGCTAATGTACCGACCAACCACAAACTATTTTTACTACACATCTTACGTACGAACAGCTGTGTGAATCTGCGCCCAGAATTGTCGCATTTCCAAGCAAGTACAAGCAAACGCTTCGACGCACCGCATGCGGGCCGGGCGCGTCTTGCGAGTCTCGCCCAATAATGGCGGCCGGGAGTGACGGGCGAGGAGGAAACGGCGCTGAGAGGAGGAGTTTGCGCTACCTTTGAAAAATAGAGGGACCTTAGATAAAACTAAGGTCCCTAGATAAAACAAGTTTCCAAGGTAGCGACATTCATTGTTCTCTGCGCCGTCCTCCTCACTCTCTCGCTTACTCCTCCTTTTCTCCGTCATCCGCGTCTCTCATTGGTGCATACCTCACACGTGATGTTGGAAATGGCTAGTGGTGATATTTACTACTAGGTAAAAGGTTCAAAACGAGTACGCATGCGCATATGGTTCCGGTCGGATTCTTGCCGTGACGACCCTTACGAAAATCCCATATATGGACTTATATAATAATTCCCATATATGGCTACATCAGGAATTGGGCATATCAGGCCATATATGAATGCTCGCCATATATGTGCCATATATGGCCTGATGCCCAATTCCTGATATACCCATATATGGCCTGATATGCCCAATTCCTGATATACCCATATATGGATGATGCCTATATATAGTCATATATGGCAATCATCTATATATGGCTATACATGAATTCAGCTTGTGCGGCTGGCATAAATTGCAGCTCCACAAATCATTCTACAGCTAGAAATATTGCACTCTAATAGTTAATGGTGCCTCCAACGGTCTGCAGTCGCTGTCGTCTCCAATCAAAGGGTATCCTGAAAACATTATTGTTCAATTTATCCTCATTATTGCTCAAATTAACCTGAAGACATTATTGCTAGAAATGTAATTTTGCTGGTTATTAAAAGTTTGCGGTCAGCACATGTCCCTGTTAGTCAGGTTTTCCTGAAAAGATACGTTGCGGTTAAATTGAACGCTTATCGACATTTTCTATTAAGTTTTGTAAACAGATTGTTCGCCGTGTTTTTATTTAAAATCTTTTTTGCGTGTCACTTGAGCGTCTTTTGTGAGTCAAATGGAATTATCGACGTGCTCTTGACCGTATGGACTGCATGTGCGTTTAATAATTTAGATGATTTGATATGCAACCTTTATGGAGTTCGATCAAAAGCGATTGGTATGCAAGCTTATGATGCGCAAGTATTGGCTAGGAATGAACTATAGCGCAACTGATAAAAATGGTGGCTATAAAAGCCTCTGCGAGCGTAGGAACGGAGGCTATTAGCCATATTTCTTGCAAGCCAGACACTAATAAATTGCTTTTTTTAAACATAATCCGCTTTCCATACTTCTACTAATACATTATTTTAAACAGTTGCAAGCCCTAATCCAGATCACAATTATGTTACAGCACTGACGGATTAAAACATGACATCACATTTGTTTTGTGTGTCTAACGACTGGTATGAGCAATTGCTCGAGATAACCACGTTATGGTGCGACGAATCTGGTCTCTAAATATAATGTTGGCTCTGATCTACGCGTTCTGGTCGAAATAACGCTGATATGACCTGAACTGTAGACGGTGGAAACGAAAGCATGTGCGTTACTCAGTCATAAATTGTCCTGTTTCAATCCGTGAGCACTGTACACCACCTTGAAAAACTGCAGTCGCTATAATTTATCGCCGCGAGCCCTTATCTTCAACTCGCGTAATTCTAAAAAGAAGGGGAAAATTGGTCGAAAACAGACAAATTAGGACACGACCACCTAAATCGCATGACACACTTGGGTATGCAGATTGCCAACTCTTTTCCATTTGTCAATCGAGCAAGTTGTAATTTATCTTTGGTGTTCCCTGAAACGTCAAAGCAAAAAAATCCAAATATATTTACAACTATTTTTATTGTTACAAAAAGTACACCACCACGAAAACCATATTTCGTTGTTGGAGCGCTTGTTTCCGATTAAACAGGCCGAATCATGTCTGCAAGAAATAGAATAAAAGAAAGTGTTGTCGTAAAAATAAAATCGCTAGAACACGACGCCTTAATCGCGTAACCACAATTATTATGAAGGTATTTACTCACAAAGCATGCAAACCGCTACGCTGTCCGAGTTTTCATAATTTGTAGTACAACATGCGAAGGCAATCAAAATGATAAACTTACCGTAAAGTTTAGCTGGGGCTTGTGGTTCACGGAGCCAGTCAATCCAGAGAAACTTAATCACACCTAAAGGCGACCACGTCAATTCGTACTGTTTTTCAGAAAGGAAATTGCGAGGGAAAGCTTACACGCAAGCTTAGGTGTCCATTTTTTCCGCACGAAAAGCTAACGATGGTCAATCCAGTGACCTCCCCAAACACACACACACAAACACACTTCCATGTGCGTCCACAATTGCACCACGTGCAGCGAAGTAGATTCCTCAGAGCTGTGTTAATATCCTGCGTAAATCACAGCAGTAGCTGGACACGAAATAAAAGCAAGAGAGATCACAAAGACGAACACGAGCCACACTCACGACCACGGCGAGCGAAGAAGCAACAATGGCGCGGATGGATACACTAGACTCAGCGATACAACATCCTTGAGATCAGCAATTTGCGCGCTTCTCACTGCAAGTAAATTTTGCGAAGCTTATTGGCGAACTAAGTTTCAACTGTTCACAATTAATGACGCAGTATTGATACCTTACGAATTAATGTTTTCACGCGCTATTTTCTTTATCGCTACTGTAAATGGGTCGACGCGCCTTCTTTGCTGCTGTGTGCAGAGAACGTTTGCAATATGCCTTCGCCGAATTTCTCACCCCGTCGAACCAAAAGCCCCTCTACCTTCGTTACTGTCCTCGCCGTGTACAAGCAGCAGGGTGTGGTCAGACGGGTTCGGGACAATAGGGCTTAAGTTTCCCCCCTGGCCGCGGAGAGCTGCCGGTGCATGAGCTTTGAGAGAGGCATCCGTCAGGCACGTCGCTGCTTCGTGTACGCTGGCTACCGCGACTTGGTCGAGCAGCATTCTTAACTTACTTCTCATGCATTTATAATAATAATAATAATAATAATAATAATAATAATAATAATAATAATAATAATAATAATAATAATAATAATAATGCAGGGGTACTACAAGCACGAAATGAACATTGAATCAACGGTAATAATCTCACATGGCAAAATTATTTGGCCCCATTGAATCGAATGCGAATGTCCGGGTGCGTATGAACCGCTGCACGCGAGTGTGTAATTGTGCATGTATGTAAATATGTACAGGTATAATTCACAAGCATATGCGCCACACTATTAGTGTTGAAAGGATGTGATTCCGTGTAGGTTTATTTAATGCCTGGCTGCTCCACGGAGAGCTGTAAACTAAGGCCCTGATTCACAAACACGTGTCATGATAATTGCATTCGCAAGGTAACATTTAAGCCAAACCTGATGGGGCGCGTATTAGCGATCCCGACCAAGAAATGACGCACCTACACAAAAGAGAAGTTTTATGAATTCGGCAGCTTACGTTAAAGGGTGGTATTATAAATATTCAGCGTTTTGAGTGTTCAATACTAAGTCAATTATATGTGTATCTTGTGTGAGTCAATTGCACCTTTCTTAACGTATGCCCATTAAGTGTGTATCAAATGAGATTCAATTGACGCTTTCAAACCCCACGTCAAATAAATTCTTTATGAGTGTACTCATCAAGTTCACGTTAACTTGACAATGAGGACAGTCAAGAACTTTATACGCCGCCAAATGAAACTCAATATGCATTTTTGCAAGGGATCAGCCCAACTTCAATTTTGAATGCCAGCAAAAAAGCGTGTAAGTTATACTGACATAATTTTGCCTTTGAAAATACTCCCTCAAACATTGCAATGCGCATACTATTATGGTAAATGACAGCCGAAAGTAATCGCAGATGTGAGTAAACTACATTCACAGAAATCTCGTTAAATGAAGTGTGTAGCATGTAGCCGTCACGACCCTCGTGTTATCAGCAATTTCGTGCACTGATGTGCCAGCAAAAAAACTGCATTTAAGCTTAATACTATTTATTTGACCCAGCATTACTGCGGACAATCGAAGTTGCATGCATGGCGGTTTTTTTATATACCACAACTATAAATATCGCATTGGTTAATCATAATAGCCAGGTTTGGGAGCTTGCATGTGTTATGTGTGCCGACAGGATTGCGCCCTTGTAAAACATCTCTGTTCTCGTATATATAATTACCCACTAACGACGTCGTAATAATTGCAGCTTATTAATGAAAACCTAAAGTACATGAAAAACTTGTACTGAAGTTTTACACGAGTTCGCACACCTTGCACTGTCACGCACATAAACCTTAATATTTGATCTTTTGGGATTGCATTGCAAAAACAATATCTGTACTTCATACTATTGTTGATGTAGATAATAGGCCACTTTTCCGTACGGATTGCCACATATGAAATTCCGCATAAAAGTCAATGACTGGTGCTATATATACGTTGTTCATCCCATATATGGGAGCACTTCCCCATATAAGGGGATCTACTTGGTGTTATATATGGTGTGGCCGCGCCATATATGGCTGGATTTGACCCCATACATGGACCAGCCGCTCCATATATGGCTGTATTTGACCCCATATATGTACCAATCGCGCCATATATGGCCCTATTTACAGCCATATATGGTAAACGGTAGCCATATACACTGACATATATACCCATGTATGGCCACATATAATTTATATAGGTGTCATATATGGCATTTCCGTAAGGGGAAAGACGAAATCGTAGCCAAGACATCAGCTGTAGAGAAGGAGCGTTCTAGTTGGCGCCAAGTCGGTCAAGATTGCTTCGCGGTGCATATTTTTCCGGGTGCTGTGCTGTCTGCTGCAGTAAAATAACAGAAGACGGTCTCGCTCTCTTCAAAAATCTCGTGGTATTCCAAATGGTGCACGCCGTGAAGTGTAGGTACCGAAATTTCACGCGAAGGCTTTTTTGCAACGCCGTCGACGTGCGTCGACGCTGCTCTGCTCTGCGAGTTCATTTGTCGGTTTTTGTTGAAACGCCAGGAGCGCGTCTAGTACGCGTCTAGTGCGTGCCCGTTGTTACAAATATTTGTGCGTACACAAGCACAACTGAATACAGCTGTTGTGTTTAATGAATCCACTTTCAGGAACATTTAACACCAGACCAGTTCGAGCCACTTTTTCTAGAACGCGGCATAAAGAAGCTGAAACGCAATGCTTGGGGACATCTCATTGGTAGAACTCTCACTTTTGGTGAAGTTGCGTGCACCCGCGTTGCAATGTCGCCGTCTCTCCTTAGTGACCCAGATAATATGTCATGCACCACAATTACCTGGCATCACGACTGCGAAAATGGACGTATTTTTCCGGAAAACAGTCATCGCAGCGCTGCTAATCAAGCGTTCGTTCCCGCATGGCCGGGGTTTTCCCTCATATGCACGAGCAAAACAGTGCATTCGGAGAACTGGACGAACAGTACTACGTAGGATTCGAGGCGCCATGGCTAGCGGTGCGAAATATAAAACTTGCCCAACGTTGCCACTTGGTAAACTCACTTCATGCTTCTTTTTATGCTGTACTTTTTTCCTCAACTAAGTAACCACTTATTCTATATCTCATTTCCTTCCCTTAAACTATAATTGCTTCTATTCGGCGTAATAACTCAACAGAAACATTTCCTTTTTTATGCGCGTTTTGAACCTTCTAGGAGGCGCTCCAGGCAAATAATCGAGGAGGAAAAGGGAGGGTGTCGCTACCTTGGAAACTTGTTTTATCTAGGGACCTTAGATAAAACTGCATCGCCGCGCCATCTGACGTGGAAAGTGCGTGTGCGCGTCCTTTCAATCTTGCAGCCATATCTTTTTATTCGCTTGCAGCAGACCACTGATTACATGTAGCGTTTTGCGCTAGGCGTCGCTTTCTTTCTTCAATTCGTGACGCGCTCAATTCGGCGGGGGGCACGGTGGCGGTGAAGTGTACGCGGCTCGCTATGCCCTGATTAAAGAGATAGCATATCTTGTCTCAGTAGCAAACCGGTGCCATACACATCATTACTTCTCTTCTCTGCACGTTCGTTTTAGTTGAAGCGTACCATGCGATGCTGAAACACGAAAGAGAACACCGAAAACGAAAAGGCGTTGAGCCGAAACAATGCTTCATTTTATTAGCATAATATAACAAGAGGCAAACAGGTGACCTTGCTCATGTAACAAAATAGGCGAATGGACTAGAAAAAAAAAAGAAAAAACGGTGGCTGTAATCGGCGAGGTCATGGGTTGGCCTTGAAAGAACAAAAAAGGAAAGCAACTGAGGGCTAGCGAAAAATAGCAACGGCGAAACTTATCACCTCTGTCCCCTTCACCCCCTGAATAACAAAAATTTAATAGTTTGTGAAGTGGCCGTTCACGGAAATAATGTCAGACATCCTTCTCGGCATAGATTTGTATAGCGAGGCGACATAAGTATTAAGTTGTCATTAAAAACAGTGAAACAGTTGCATCACGTGGTCACACTCTGACACTGATCGGCAAGTTTTCGGACAGGATAACAAACGATGCACATCTTCGGAACTATTTGCTGTGACCACGCTTCTTCAGATCTTGCTATATCCTCTATAGAGAGCATGTAAATCACAACGCGTTTCGCCTGGCTGCAGAAAGTTACAAAAACACGTGGCAGCAGTGATGAACTCAAAAAAGCTGAGTGACAGCTCAAAAGAACTTAGCGTGTTCATCAATGAGTTCCCTGCTTCTCTGTACTCTAAGTGTGGGCTCTTCGAACCACGTTAAAACGAGAAGGACGCTTGAGCTTCGCCTCCAAGAGTAGAACACGATAACCTGATCGGGCCTAGTTGGCATCGCCTTCTCCATAATTAGCCTCAACGTGCCGTGAGGAAAAGAAAGCCTGTGCGCGTAACATCGAACACATTTTTGAAAACGCAGAACGCGCTGATTTTTCGTGCACTACCAACGACGCTTACGTATAGACACCAACACCGGAATTTATGCGAAAGGAGCTTTTAACACCAGCGCGATAAACGAAAAGTTCGGCTGCTCTGCGTTGTCTGTGAAGCGAGCCGCGTACACTTCACCGCCACCATGCCCCCCGTCAAACTGAGCGCGTCACGGATTGAAGAAAGAAAGCGACGCCTAGCGCAAAACGCTACATGTAATCACTGATCCCCTGCAAGCGAGTAAAAAGATATGGCTGCGAAATTGAAGGGACGCGCATGCGCACTGCCCACGTCAGATGGCGCGGCGATGCAGTTTTATCTGATTGCGGTCGCCGCTCGCACGTCCCGACTTATTTTGCCGACGGTTGTACGTTTACACAAAGCAATAAGGCAATATACAAAATAATGAAAACGAGCTACACAATAAAAAAAAAAAGCTCTATATGCCCTGCAAAAATGAAAAATAGAGGAGGAATAGAAAATTTACTAATCCAAAAAATAGATGAAGGGCACTAAATATACCGCATACAAGGGGAGAAAAAAGTAAAATGCCGTCATGATTGTAAGATGCACAAGTTTTCAGTTGTCAAATAAATACGATGCAGCATGTACAATGATCGTGAAAATTGTTAACAAATGATCAGAACAAGAAAGTTAAACACTGAAGAATATATGAAGGAACCTAAAAGAGTACGCGTGGTGGATATCTAGTAGGAAATGTCACGTAAAGTTCCTGAAACGTTGTGTGATCTGCTTCAGTGGCAATGTTTGATGGCAGGTTATTCCACGCAACTATTGTTCGGGGAATGAAAGAATTAGCATAATGAGCTGAGTGACAGGTTATGCATTTTATCTTAAAGATATCGTCTGTGCGTGGAAATATAGCTGTTGGTGTTTCGAAGATACGGTGAAGGTATGGGTGATGATAAAGTTTTTGGAGAAGCGAAAGGCGGGCAGTTATGCATACTGCAATGCTAGTATAGGGTGAATAATCGGAAAAGATGAAACGGACAGCACGTTTTTGTAAAGACTCGATGTCATGGATGATGTAGATTTGTGCGGGATCCCATACAGCTGATGCGTATTCGATTTTAGGGCGTATTAACGTGATGTATGCTAGTCTACGGAGGTTATCTGGAGCATACTTGAGGTCGCGTTTGAGAAGACCTAATGAGCGGTTAGCTGATGGCAGGGGCGTAGCCAGAAATTTTTTTCAAGGGGGGGGGGGGGGGCACCTCCATGATTTCGGGGGTGGCACCTCCTTGAAATGGTCATTTTTCGCTATGTATGCCATGGCGAAAAAAATTTCGGGGTGGGGGGGGGGGGGGGGGGGGCACGTGCCCGGTGTGCCACCCCCTGGCTATGCCACTGGCTGATGCCAACGTCAGGCGGATGTGATGATGCCACGTAAGGTCAGACTGCAAGTGAACACCAACATACTTATATGAAGTTGTAAGTTCAATTATGATGTTATTGATTGCGTAGGATGTTGGAATGTGATGGATATGCCTTGTAAATATAGTAGCTGTGTTTTACCTGTATTTAGAGTCATCAAACATGTTGAACAACAGGTGTTAATTGCATTAAGATCATTTTGAAGAATATTTTCGTCATTGTCACATGAAATTATTCGATAAATTACACAGTCATCCGCGAAAAGTCTGATGTGAGAGGACACACAGTTAGGCAAGTAATTAATATAGATTAAAAAAAAGTAAAGGGCCGAGAACGCTGCCCTGCGGAACACCGGACGTTACGTTGGTGAATGAGGAAGTGCTGTTGTTAACAGATGTGTATTGTGATCTAGATGAGAGGAAATTCTTAATCCATCCAGTAGCGGTTGGGTGTATGGTAAGGTTCATTAGCTTTATTATTAGTCTATGGTGAGGAACGCGATCAAAAGCTTTGGAGAGATCGAGGAAGATGGCATCAACTTGAAATCCTAAGTCTAAATATGAATGTATGTGATGTAAAAAGCCGGCTAACTGCGTTTCGCATGAATAACCCCGACGGAAGAAATGTTGGTACTCAAAAATAATGTTGTGCTCTTCTAAGTAGTTAATGATTTCAGTGTAGATGACATGTTCAAGAAACTTGCAAATGGTACTAGTTAGAGAGATGGGGCGGTAGTTTAATGGATGAGTGTGGTCTCCGGACTTGAATATGGGTATGCTACCTTCCAGTCGCTGGGAATAGTATTAGTGTTTAGAGAAATTTATTATCACAGACGGTGGACATCAATAACATTTCAACACAACATAGCGACAGAAAGTAGACAGACGATTGCCGCAATCAGCGCGACTTCCAACCCTGAAGATAATTCTTTTCAATGGGTGTGCCAAATTTCACAGGTTATGTAGGAGTTCTTTATCGTGTAGCGCCGTTGCTTTGCGATAGAATAAGATCATAAACTGTACCAACAGTTGCAGTGTATAATCCATGTAGAATTTTTAACCGAGCCATGTCAATTAATATGTAATGAACAAGCTTTCACAAAAAACGGGATTCTGGGGTAGCTTGTTCAGACTTGACGTTGGTTCTTCATTCGCACCCGTACCCTTCGTGGTACCCACAATTATTAGATGTGAAGCATCTTATGGCGAAGCTTAATCCGGGGGTGGTGGTGTGCCGCGTGCCCACCCTTACTGCGTGCCCACCCTTAAAAAAAAATTGACCATCTCCCGCTAAAGGGAACCATGTGTACATGTGAAGCAGCGGGCGCTAACGCTTACACTGGCGGCGGCGTTGACGCTGGCGCTCATCGCAGCGTTGCGCAGGAGAGAAAACTGGGGAGGCGCAAAGCAGGCAGTGATGGAGCAGTGTTTCTTACTGGAACATGCCAATCGCTGCTAATGGGCAATGAGAGACAGAATACTCCGACTGGACACAGAGACCCGCACTCCGCTTTTAGTTAACGCGCACGCTGCGAATTTTTATTGTTCAACAACGCACAGGAGAAATCTCCCACCGGCACCACCTTGGAGGTCAAGATCCATTGCCATATATACGGGGTGGCCAGTGAACGGTTGTGCAGCGCGAGCCATCGGTTTTTTCAACCAAGAAACTCGCTAGCAGACGCTGCCGGCGTCGGCGTCGCGAGGCGAAAGAGGGGGGGTGCGTAGGAGAGGGGAGATGGGGGACGCGCATGCGCAGTGGGAGTGTGGACGCCGCGGGCAGGTATGCCTATAGGAGAGAGGGGGGAGCGTAGGAGAGGAGAGAGAGGGGGGACGCGCATGCGCAGTGGGAGTGTGGACGCCGCGGGCAGCGATGCCTAGAGGAGAGAGGGGGGGAGCGCAAGAGGGGGAGAGAGGAGGGGAGGCGCATGCGCAGTGAGGGTGTGGTTGCCGCGGGGAGGGATGCCTAGAGGAGAGAGAGGGGGGAGAGGAGGTTTTTTAGTTTTATTTTTTTGAAAGGGTTTGCGCATGCGCAGTAAGGGTGGTCACGCCGGCCCACCACCACCGGATTAAGCTTCGCCATAAGATGCTTCACATCTAAAAAAAAAAAGGGGGGGGGGGGCGGATTATCACGGGAGTCGGGCCACTGGTTTCATATCCTGAACTCAGTATGACACCGCTGGAAATTCTAGTTTTTCCCCCCACTTACTCCGAAAAAGCTGTACAGTACAGTTACGATTGCCTCAATCAGAGCGACTTCCAACCCTGAAAATGTTTTAAATAAATAGACGCGCTAATTGGCACAGGTTATGCAGGAGTTCTTAATCGCGTATCGTCGTTTTTTACAAATGAATAAGACCACAAACCTCCCCAGCAGTCGCTATATATAATTCATGTATAATTTTTATCCTAGCCATATTAATACAAAATGAACAAGCTTCAACAAAAGGTGCGTGGTGCTGGGTAGTTTAGATATTTTTTCCGTCGGTGTTTTTCATTTCGCTCCGTACTCTATGCGGTAGCTTAAAAGCTCCTGGGCGCGAGTTTGATTCCCAATGTGAAAAGGCGCAATTAAAACAATCCACAGGCCCTGGCATTTCGCCTCTATCGAAATGCGACCGCCGCGACTTTCCGGTTAGCAGCCGAGCCCCGTAACCACCATTGAATTGCGGCGGACGTACTTTGATTTAGGCGCACGTTAAAGGTCTGCAGGTGATCAATATTGATCCTTAGTCCCTTACGACGGCGCGCCTCATAATAACATCGTGATTTTGTTACGTAAAACCCCGGAATTAAGTTTCGTTCCCATTCCAATGCGGCCACTGCAGCGGGGATCAACACCGGGCCCTTTAGCTTAGCAACGCGACGTCTTAGCAGCTATGAGCTACCGCGGATTCGGGTGCTTTGAAATTGCGGCGTCTCTGCCAGAATTCGCTACCTCGCAGCAAGTACTCACAATATATTGCTTGCTCAGGACGCCGTAGGTTGCCATCTGACGCAACATGCAGAGGTAAATATTGCTTGCGCAAATTCGCTACACCGCACTCACCCGTTCGATGGACTCTTGTGAAGTTATGAATGTGAAAATTGATGACGTCGAATTCTGGAGCGTCGTTGGAGAACTCCAGCACGACCGGGTTTGTCTCGCGCCAAGAAATTGCCACCTTTTCGTCTGTATGAGAATCTGCGATGGCGAAATAAAAAACAAAAGGCAAGAAAAAAAAGGAAATAAGGAAACATTGTGCAAGGTCATATTTTCGTTCATCGGTGGGCCCATAGATTCATTTGGCGGCATGTGAGATGTTGCAAAAAAAGAAAGAAAAAAAAGTATACTGTTTTTAAACCACTAAAATACTGCACAGGCTTTTAGTACATGTGCGTTACTGTACTTTGCTGTATATTTTTATTTAAAAGCGATATGCCTGTCTGCCTTGGAGCTTTCATAGCGGTGGTCGTGGTGGATATTTTATTGCCACGATGCTAATATTGTTACCTGTCGTGACGTTGGGGAAGGAAGCAGTCCGTCCGCCACCATGCATGCGCCGGCATAATAACGGCAAGCTATTTATAGACACCGCTAACCGTTGTCGTTATGCAGGTCTCGGAGTAGCTTGAGCGTGTTTTCTGTCACACAACGCTCCTACATTTTCTTTAAGTTTCAAAACTGCCCTTGAGGCGCGCACGAAAAATGGTCCGGCCCCTTTCTGTACCCACTCGTGATGAGGAACGAAAAAAAAAAAAAAGAACAATGCGCACACCTTGCGTCAGACGCC
>JALIZH010005108.1:0-22699 GCA_030522465.1 Rhipicephalus appendiculatus
ATATGATAGCCCTGCGCAGGTACTGCTGCGCACGTTGCTCGTTTTAGTCTCCCGCATGGCCACTTTTCCTCGGCGGCGCTGCATGCACAAGCAATGTTGCACCGCCGCCGATGTATGGGCAATGTGGGGGGCGGCACGCATCGGTTACGCCAGTCCTGCAGAGCGCAAAACTTCATTGAAGTGATCTCAAAAATGAGCCCAGGTCCGCAGATCAAGTTCGTTCAACTGAAATATTCACTATTCAGAAGTTCGTTTGACTGAAAGATTTTAAATGCGAAGCATTTCTTAGCGAACTTCGGCGACTTTGAGCGTATCTATCTATCTAGCCGCCTACGACTTTGTGCTCCACTGGCCGTATCGTTAATGGGATTTATACCAAATTTGGTATGGCATAACATGACTGTATGACGAACATAAATGGCTGGTCATATCATGAAAATCATGACTAACTTGTCATGAAAAGTATGATTTACATGCCACGCTCATGGCGCGCTCGCTGCCGTTTCGTCGGCTTGATATACACCAAATTTGGGATTGAGTGACGTGACTGTATGACGAACATAAATGACAGGTGGTAATATGCAAATAATGACCTGCATGTCATAAAAAACATGATTTACATGCCACGCTCGTTTCGTTGGCTTGATATACACCAAACTTGGTACTGAGTGACGTGACAGTATGGCGAACATAAATGACTAGCGGTAATACAGAAATCATGACTTGTCATGTGCGACATGACTTGCATGCCACGCTCATGGCGCGCTCGCGGCCGTTTCATTAGCTTGATATACACCAAATTTGGTATTGAGTGACATGACTGTATGACGAACATAAATGACCAGTGGTATTATGGAAATCATCACTTGTCATGTGCGACATGACTTGCATGCCACGCTCATGGCGCGCTCGTGGCCGTTTCGTTAGCTTGATATACACCAAACTTGGTATTGAGTGACGTGACTGTATGACGAACATAAGTGACAAGTGGTAATATAGAAATCATGACTTGTCATGTGCGACATGACTTGCATGCCACGCTCATGGCGTGCTCGCGGCCGTTTCGTTAGCTTGAGATACACCAAATTTGGTATTCAGTGACATGACTGTATGACGAACGTAAATGACAAGTGGTAATATGGAAATCATGACTTGTCATGTGCGACATGACTTGCATTCCACGCTCATGGTGCGCTCGCGGCCGTTTTGTTAGCTTGATATACACCAAACTTGGTACTGAGTGACGTGACTGTATGACGAACATAAATGACAAGTAGTAATATGGAAATCATGACATGTCATGAGCGACATGACTTGCATTCCACGCTCATGGCGGGCTCGCGGCCGTTTCGTTAGCTTGATATACTCCAAATTCGGTATTAAATGACATGACTGTATAACGAACATAAGTGGCAGGTGGTAACATGAAAACGCCATTTACATGCCACGCTCATGGTACGCTTGCACCCAGTTCGCTAGCTTGATATGCACTAAAATTGGTATTGCGCGACGTGACTGTATGACGAACACAAATGGCAGGTCCTAACATGTAAAACATGACATGCAAATTATTTAAAGGATGATTTGCTCCTTCCTGGCTGCTTCGCATTACATCGATTCCCACAGTGCATGGGATCTGCCGGCTTTTTGCATAAAATGCATAGGAAAACCGCCGGGGATTTTCTAAAAGTTCGTTATACTGAAACATTCGTTATACCAGCGTTCGTACAAGGGAGAGTTCACTGTAGCAACATTAGGTGACATATTGTTCAAATCCCCCCCCTCCCCCATTCGCTCTCATCACCTTCACTGTTCCGGCCGGCTCTTGTGGGACTAAATTGCGCGACTGAGGCGCTAGGTAAGGTGAGCTTGATTGAGACCCCAGCTGTAGAGTCTGTGGTATTTTTCGTCGAAGTGGGAAGGGTGCATTGTGCATATGATTGATGGCGTCTTCACTTGTGAAGTTAGCCCACATATGCGAAACCAAAGCACACAGCTTCCTTTTCAAACATGCTGCAACCTTCATTTATATCGGCAGTGCGTGTGTTACTGTGCGAGGCGTATGGAGGCTTTCAGAAAGGCTGAAGTTGGACCAGGTCTGAACAGTGGTTGTTCGTAGATGGATACAGTACCGACCATGTTCAACACTACAAATGGTCGCTTCGAAAGTGTGTCAGTAGCGTTCGCTTCAATACTGGAGCGTTCCGGAGGATCCTTCAACCACTTTATTCAGTAGTCCGCTGCCAGCTATCAAGTCAAATAGAAATTTAATTGCAATCATCGAAATTTATTCTATGTCGTCCTGCTGGTAGGCCGAGAAGAAATTAAACTGTTTTTTTTCATATTTTCTCAGTTGCTCAATGCAAATCAATTCGCTGCATATTGCTTCATTTATGGCAGCGCCATAACGAAGCATTCAAACAACCATAAAGACTTTCCAAATACTTGATTTTCGTTTATTCCTCAATTCAGTTGCCTCCTTTGTTTTGCAAAATGCCTGTTGAATTCTCTTTCACACCTGCAAATGCAAAAAAAAGCATGCACGACTAAATAATTTGCCTCGCAAACATTTTTTTGAAATAAAATACTTTCGTAGCATGGAATGACACCCTTCGATTATGGCGATCAACAAAGTAGAAAAAGTAATGTGAAGCATCGGCAGTGCAGAGCACATGAGGATGGCCGATGGATGGGCCTTCATCAATGTGTTCAAGAGAGCGTGAATGAGCACCGCATGTCCCATCTGTACACAACACTTGCTTTATATATATATATATATATATATATATATATATATATATATATATATATATATATATATATATATAGCAAATGTAAAGTACAGATGGAACATGCGGTGCTAGTCTCCAGCAATATTATGGCTCCAGCATGTGTTGTTATTGAGTATTCTGGCTTTTCTATGCAAAACAAACTAATGGTCTTTCAAATAACCCATTTTTTTGCTGTTATCATAGTCTGGTTTGCTCAGCGATTGCTGCGATTTGAAAAATATTTTAGAATTACCAGAATATAACAGAACAGCAAAGCTTTAATGAAACATAAATTTTTATTATGGGGGGAGCCTTAGTCGAGGGCCCCACTGGCCTAAGCCACCCGTTCTACCTGGCCAATCGGCGTGTGCTGAATGGCCAGGTCAGAGCTAAATGAAGCATGAAACTCAATGAAGCAGGTAATTGATTACACAGAAATCTTGATGTTAACAAATTGGCTACTGGAATTTTTTAAATGCGAAGCATTTGTTTGCGTACTGTAAGCACTTTCGCGTTTCTATCTACGTATCTATCTATCTATCTATCTATCTAGCCACCTACGTCTGGGTGCTCTCGTGATAGCCTCCTTAACTTGGGGTAGACCAAAATTTGCATGGGAGGGTAAGAGGTATTGACGAATATGTGTGGCTGGTCATGACATGAATAACGCGGAAATCCTGTCGCGTACGTCGTCAAACTCATTTCGCGAGACACGTGTGGCTCATACCCGTATACCACGGGCCGCGGAATGCGGGTATGCGCCACTGGACTTTGACAATTTATATCTGCCCAGGAACGACGAGAACATGCATTGGTAATTTAAATGCAAGAGCGTTAAGAGAAACTGACATCGGTGGCGTTGACACTGGTAATTTAAAGGCGACAGCGTCAAGAAAAACGGACATCGGCGACGTTGACGCGAGGAATACAACGAACAGAAATCAGAGTCCCAGCAGGAATCGAACCCAAGCATTCTGCGTAGCAATCAAGCATTCTACCACAGAGCCACGTCAGGTCTCGAAACTGCTTTGGAAGAACACCCTATGCAGGCGTAATATTGGCGAAATGTATATTGTGGTTGCAGTGCTGGCTATCTAATTTTACAAACACTACATATGTACTCCTATGACGAAGGAGTCATGTGGGGTTAACGTCAGTTGTATATTTAAGCGCCATCCACTGTAGTTGGTTTACGTAGCACTATCCAGGGCTACCATCCTTGTAAGCACAAGCTCTATATCAGCTTACAGCTTCTGGTGTTGGCAATACCCATGTTTCCGTTGGCCTCGTTACACAACTGTAAACAACTGGTTATATGAAACATGTGCGACTATTCAACATGTCTGTGCGTGCAACATTTCTACATATCTTTAGCGCCATTTCATAACGTTTCGCTCAATAAAAAAATTACAACCCAGTCACCTTACTTCCGGATGCTTCGCATTACATCGATTCCCATGGTACTTGGGATCAGCCTAATTTTTTTTATTCATGCACGTGAGACGTAGGAACTTTTTAGACTCTTCTTTGTGATATCACCGCAGTTCAAGATGTTGGTGCACGTACAATGCAGCAAGCCTTTACTACTCCTACATGACAAATTGGCAGATGTGTCCTTAAATATGCTAACGCCTCGAGAGAAAAAAATACGCATAAATAATCAAGCAGAAATAGTTCAAAAGTTCCCGCGCACACATCATAAATAAAAATACCAAGGTTCTATAGCGCGGTTTTGAACAACCGATACACATGATATGATTCAACTTACAATGGCTCTGCGGGCAAGGATACGTGATGCAACGAATGCGCAGGCATTTGTAGCCAGATGGGCACGGTTTCTGCAAGGTTGTCATTATTACTTGAAGAAACTGCTAGGACTATTTTTAACAAATCAATGACAAAAGTAAAGCCAAGTTCGACAATTACAATGAATTGCGGGCACCATGCTTACCGTCTCACACGGAATTCTTGAACTCGCCTCCTGACCACAGACATAGATGGCTGTAAAAGAGTAAAGAAAATTTTAATACATTTTTAGAAATAGAACTTTCCTTAGTGTGAACACAAAGATATATTGAGTGAAGGTTTCATCAGTACTGTCTTGAACACAGTAAACCTGATAGACAACTCTCTAGCAGTTACAAATTTATTTTATTTCGTAAAAGTAAGTGGTTTCCGTAAATAATGTAGGTCTGAAGCGTATTCGTCCTCTTCCTCACCAAACTATTACATGCGCGCCAGGACGCAATGCTTGCTCATGGGATGCCTGCATCTCTCGCAAAGCCCCCTCCAACAACGTGCAATGCCTGCTAATTCACTTATTTCATCACTGACCTTAGTTCTCTGCAGTCCTCGACTGCACGTCCTTTCCCGTGCCGCCAAAGCTGTTACATAACACATTTACTATAAAATCGCTCCAATAAATAAAATCATTTTAAATGCGAAGCATTTCTTAGCGAACTTCGGCGACATTGAGCGTATCTATCTATCTATCTAGCCGCCTACGACTTTGTGCTCTCCTGGCCGTATCGTTAATGGGGTTTATACCAAAATTGGTATGGCATAGCATGACTGTATGAAGAACATTAATCAGTCATCATATCATGAAAATCAAGGCCATAGTGCTCCTGAGACCGTTTTCTTAACTTGATATATCCAAAAATTGGTACGATGAGACATTTCTGCATGAACAACATATATAACAGGTGCTAATATGAAAATCATGACCTGCATGTCATGTACAATATGATTTACATGCCACGCTCATGCCGCGCTGACGGCCGTTTCGCTAGCTTCATATACACCAAATTTGGTATTGCGTGACGTGACTGTATGACGAACATAAATCACAAGTGGTAATATGGAAATCATGATATGTCACGTGCAAGATGACTTGCATGCTACGCTCATGGTACTCCCGTGGCTGCTTCGCTAGCTTGATATACGCCAAATTTGGTACTCAGCGACGTGATTTTTTGACGGGCATAAATGACAAGTGGTAATATAGAAATCATGACATGTCATGTGCAACATGACTTGCATGCCATGCTCATGACACTCTAGGGGCCGTTTCGCTAGCTTGATATACACCAAATTTGGTATTGAGTGACTTGATGGTATGACGAGCATAAATGAAAAGTGGTAATGTGGAAATCATGACATGTCATGTGCAACATGACTTGCATGCCATGCTCATGACACTCTCGGGGCCGTTTCGCTAGGTTGATATACACCAAATTTGGTATTGAGTGACGTGGCTGTATGACGAGCATAAATAACAAGTGATAATATGGAAATCATGACATGCCATGTGTAACATGACTTGCATGCCACGCTCATGACACTCTCGTGGCTGTTTCGCTAGCTTGATATACACCAAATTTTTAAGGCGAAAACCTTTAACGTCTCATGCTCACGTCCGTCCGTCCGTCCCTCCAGCCGTGCCTTGGCACGGTGCCAGGTGGGTGCCGCGGCGCGCAAACGGACGCCGGTCGCGTTGGACTCAACAGCGCTCGCGCTTTGCTTACGTAGAGTCGCCGCGCCCGGCGTCTCTAATCATGCAAGGAGGGAGACGCGCGCATCACGTTGCATTCTGACCGACCCCGTCCCAGTGGGCACAGGCGTTCGAGAAACACACTCTGGAATTGGCATAGTGTCCGTCAATTTAAACTCTGGAACGTGTATGGCGTCTGCACGATGCGCAAAGTGTGAAAATACGAATGCATGCGAAATGGAGGCAGATTGGTCTCGCGTCTCGCTGCGATTCGAGGTAAATAATTAAGCGAACATACTTGGCAGGTGGTAACAAAAAAATCTTGGCATACATGTCATCTACAATGCCATTTACATGCCACGCTCATGGTGCACGCTTGCGTCCAGTTCGCTAGCTTGATATATACCAAAATATGTATTGCGCGACGTGACTGTATGATGAACACAAATGACAGGTCCTTATATCTAAATAATGACATGCGTATTATGTACAGCATGATTGGCTTCTTGTTGGCTGCTTCGCATTACATCGATTCCCACAGTGCGTCGGATCTGCCGGGGTTTTATACCTCTAGAAGTGGTTTTAAATGCGTAAGCATTTCTATCCTGAACCAACGAGGAGGAGTGTACGCCCGTCGTGCACCGATCCCTTTCAAGTCAGCTTTACGACTGTGCATAAGTGCAATGCTGGGAAGGCAATTTTTCAGGGGCCATTTAAGCCGTGTTATGTCATAACATAAAGTCTATAGGAATTCTCTTATATTATAATTGTTGACTGTTGCCCCGAGATGCACGCGCGTGCTGGCAGAGCGCGTCCAGCGTTTATCCAGCGTGGGTGACTAGCGCCACCTAGGAGAGCCTGAGGAAGTTAGTCGCTTGCTCCCAGATCGTAAAAATGCACGGACCCCGAGCTACTTACAGCTTAGCTGCAAATAATGTTCGGCGACACAAAGTACCACGTAAGTCCCGAATCACGAGTCGCTGTACGCGTGTAGCCACCCGGATATCCACCTGCTACCGCTGTTGATTGGTCGGTGCCCGGCCCTATTGTCTGGGAAAATTTTAACAAAACATGAAAAGCGACTATATGTCTTTATTGCAAGAAACATGTGCCCAGTTTATTTATTAGAGGAATTCAGTTTTTGGCTTTTTCATTTGTTTTAAAGCTAGTTGTATATATTTTTTATTTCACCCATTAATGCTTTCTGAATTTCTCCCCTACGCCCACGTGATTTCAAGCAAACGAGCTGCAGGGTGCATTTTTTGTCTGTACGCTATTCTTTCGCCGCACGAGCGCTTTTACTTGCGTGACAAATTTGTGACGTCAGAAGGTGTAGATGAATAAATCGCTGGTTGTCGGCAGTGGCGCTCTGGGGCGCTCCGCTACATGAGCACATAATTGCAAGCGGGAGGGGGGTGGGAGGTGTGGCTAATGCTCAAATCAGTGTCACACAGCTTGTAACCGCCTTTCTGACTACCTGAACCGTTCTATAGTACTATTTTTCGATTTTGCTTGCGTATATTTACACGCACACATACAAACGCACGCATGAACATACATAAAGTATGGTTGAACCCCCCCCCCCCTTCCCCCCGAAAAAAAATCCCTGGCTACGCCCCTGGTACTGAAGGGGGGTTTTAATGCGCGCTTGTTGGTATGAATCTAACTTGAAGACAGCGCCACTTAAGACATGGACGAGTAAAAAATGCGCCAGGACGGGAGCTGTGGAACACACGATGACGATAAGTGCCCGTCCTCCTGTGTTCTCTACCTCTCCATGTTTTAAGTAGCGTGGTTTTTCTTCAACATGGATTCATAGTACTCAGCGGCCGCAGCTTCTACGGTACCCTATGGACTGGTTCAGAAATGATCCTTTTTTTCATTAACCAGATATAGCCAAGCTCATGGTAAAAGAGGTATTTTTTCAGAACTTTTGTGGTTCACCATCTTTATGAACGTGAACAAAAGGAGTAATCTAATACAAAATATCTTGCCATGATACAGGCCTTTATAAGTGAGATCATTCATGGATTTGGACACAAATTCGGGATGTGAAATGGACAGCAGCTAAACCCAGGAGTTTTTAAAATTTATGATGTTGTAACGCATGCATCATCAAAGACTTACCAGCCGCAAATACCACCAGGACAAAAACCAGGTACCGCATGTTGGCGCTTGTTCGGGGTCTGTTGTGCAGAATACAACATGCGTGTCGACAGCGCAAGCAGAACTTATATACCTGTGTCGCTGCGCCCACGACAGTACTCGACAACTTCCTTTTTTTTTTTTATAGCTTGTCAGGTGAATGTTTCGCAGTAATTTCGTAGAAGCTTGCCGATGAGCCTCTGCTGATATGAAACTGTTTCCACGTGCCGTGCAATTGCTTGCGAACAGTACGCGAGAAGGAAGCTGAGTAGCTTACATGTCGCTCTACCGGAAATAATATATTTAAACCGTCCGCGTAGACTGCACAGGTGTAGTGCCTCGAAAAATATTAATCAGCAAAAAAAAAGGAATATTGCAAAGCACACTTTGTTTCGTGTCTTCTTTACGAAAGTGTATACGTCACGATCAGCATGACTAACGACTGATGCCACACTTGATTGCTAACGGTGAACAAATCGACGTTGTTTAGCGCAGTTTTCTCGTAATACCATGAGTAAAGCAACGTTGCTGGAATCCTAATCAGTCGTTAAAGGTTAAATTCAGTTCGTAATTGCGTCAAGCGTTTGTGCCAAGTGCGCAGGCTCATGCAAATAGGAAAACCAGTTCTCAGCTGAATCCTTGTCAAAAGAAAGAATAAAAAGCTAAGCAGCGCCAAGACGGGACGCTTAGAAGAGGCGTATGAACGTCCAGGCTGTAGTTCTGTAGAAAGTGCAACGAATATGCATTTCAGTCGCGGAGGAGGCTTAATCGTGAACGCTTAGCGCCTAATTCACTGAGCGTCACTGAGAATGCTTAGTTGTATGGCACGAGGGCGCGAATCTGATTTCCGGCCACACGGAAGCCGTATATCGATGGGCTGGAAACGCAAAAACGCCTGCGTATTTAGGTTTAAATGCACGTTAAAGAACCCCGAGTTATCGTAATTGTTATGCACTCCTCTTCTTTTTTGTATGTCACAATCGTATCGGGGTTTAGATACGTAAAGCTCCATAAATGACATTATTGTAAGTCCAAAATCAAAATGGGAGCCGACAAATGGAAACACGTAGTGGGTTAAGCAGGAAGAACAGAGGAAGTGCCTCAGACAGGCTGGCCGACGTTTCGATAGGTGGACCTATCTTTGTCAAAGGCGCCTTGTCATCCTTGGCGTGTTAGTTTGAAGGGGGTTAGTACTGACGTCATCTCCTGGTGGCGCATGTCCGTGCTGGTGATTGCAGTCTGGAAAGAAAAAATCTATAAAGCAGATGAGTGTAGCCGCCAGGGATGACAAGGCGCCTTTGACAAAGATAGGTCCACCTATCGAAACGTCGGCCAGCCTGTCTGAGGCACTTCCTCTGTTCTTCCTGCTTAGCCCATTATTGTAAGTAGTGTTTTGTTCCTCAATAACTGATGCCGCCTTCCTCTACTGATGCCGCAATTTTACTCGTTGTATATCGCTGGGCAGCTCACATCGAGGTCGTGGGTTCACGTTCAGCCTCGGCGGCTTCATTCCGATGTAGTATGAAATGCGAAAGCATCCGTGTCCAATGGGCACGGCGCGCTGGCCGGGGGGCTCTATCTAGCTTTCACTTACCAGCCCAGTTTCGCCGACATCGGCCGGTAGGTCTGCAAAGAAAAGTGCTCTGAGATTAAAAAGACACAGAAAGACGCCTCGTGGTTCATCGCTCATCGAATGAAGCGCATGCGCTCTTGGAAACTTTCAGATGACGGACACTCTTGCTTCTTGTTAAGAAATGCAACATCACGGCTAATGTTTATTGCGCCTACTCAGCTTTGCTCCTTTCTCTCACTACGCTATGCGTTCTGGCGCTGCTGTCATAGAAGGAAGTTTGAGTGCATTTTGCCTCTAGATTCATGCACACGTTAAAAAACACCAGGCACATAAAATTTAATATTCAGTTCCCCGTCGCAGCAGATATGAAATCACATCGTATTCTTGGAACACAAAAACTTAATATTTCTTTTTTTATTTACTTCATTTGCATTTCTAAATAATGTCTTATAAATGCAAGCGGGTCGCAAGCAGTGGCATAGCCAGTAGTCAGGATTTTATTCGGGAAGGGGAATACTGGGCGAGGGGGGAGGGCCTTATCGCTCTCTCTTAATGTGCATATGTGTGTTTCCATGTAATACATGCGCACATACCTTGCATGTGAGGGAGTGGGGGGTGTTGAACTGCCCTAACCCGCCTGCGGCGTGAAGTGCTGAGTGGTTAAAAGAATCTTCAGTCGTACACGCTCGAAAACGTCGGGGCGGCGTATCTGGGAAAATGAACTCAACTCTTAATTTTCGTAGTAATATAACTGTCACAGTGGTGCTGCATGCACACGATAGTCAAATACAGGGTGTTTCAAGAAATGTGTCCACTATTTTTTTAAAATTAGGAAAATGCGGTATTTGCTCGCTGTCTTCACAGTTGCTCTTTCTGTAGTGGCAGGCATCTTAAGATGGTTCAAGACATGGTTTGGGACAGTAATTAAGAAAGTTAAATTAATTAACTTTTTTAATTAGTGGAGTTAGGTGGTTAAGTCCAATGGGAGAATTGAAGTCCTTCATGCGAAGAACCCATTTCAGCTTTGAGATTTCGAAAAAGCGGCCTCTATCAATTATTGTGGCATAATGAAGTTCAGGCAAATTCAGCGGCCAAACCGAAACCGAAACGCGGAAGAGCGCAACTGCCACATTCGTCTGAGATGTCCACAATGAGTGAACGTCATTATATCAACCATCAATTGACTTCTTGGTGTGAGTGTGTGGGCTGCGCTTGCAGTAGCAGCACGCATGACGCACATACGTTAACGAACGGGAAGCACTGCACCTCTGTAACCGTTGTCTTGAACAGTGACGTCATTCTAGTCGTCTGCTTGTTGCGCTCATCGGTGCTTGGGTTTCGGTTTGGCCGCTGAATTTGCCTGAATTTCATTACGCCACAATAATTGATAGAGGCCGTTTTTTCGAAATCTCAAAGCCGGAATGGGTCCTTCGCATGAAGGACTTCAATTCTCCCATTGGACTAAACCACCTAACTCCGCTAATTAAAAAGTTAATTAATTTAACTTTCTTAATTACTGTCCCAAATCATGTCTTCAACCATCTTAAGATGCCTGCCGCTGCAGAAAAAGCAATTGTGAAGAGAGCGAGCAAATATCGCATTTTGCTGATTTTTAAAAAATAGTGGACACATTTCTTGAAACACCCTGTATAGTTCAACTATATTTTAATGTAAAACTGAATCCGGACAAGCATGAGTAGCCCAGTGTAGCATAACCAAGTAGATTATACTAATATGGTTTTCACTCACTTAAACATATTGTTCCTAGTTTCATGTTCTCTGGAGATTTGACGGTCTCACATAAATTTTGTTAAATAGATTTTCCTTTATGTGAGCACTTACGTGCTTCCGAGGCGGCTTTTTTCTCCGCATGAAATCTCGGGAGAACTTATGTTCCATGAGCCTCTCAGCGTAACTGACATCTCTTTGGTGCTCGGGAATTCACCGGGGAGTACAATGCGCGAGCTGGTAAGAAGCAGGCATGCTTCTTTCAAAGAAAAAAGAAGCTATAGGGTGGCAAGCTAGTTATCGCGCATTAGAAGAGAAATTATGAAGACATTAAACAAGGTAGTGCTGGGAATCATGGTAACATTCTCGTCCAGTACGACCAATCATTGCACTATTTAACCTTGTGAGCCGCAGAAGATACATTGTTTACTTTATTTCACCCGTCTTTTCATTTTCACCAAATTTTGACACGTTGGTAAATTCGAGCTGCTGCCATTCTTTTGGACTGGCGGGTTCCTGACAACCCATGATGAACGAATCGTATATGGACCTTTTTGTGTCGATACAAAACATGTTAGGTCCAATTCATGTTAAGGTGAAGATTTCCATGGTCTATTTAATGACCACATGTAGCCCTAGGCGTGCAAGCAGACCTCCAGACGCCAGCATGTGTCCATAGCTCGAAGAGGGCAACATGACCACTGAAAAACTTAGAAAGACCACACCATTTAAGGAAGCTGCGGAAGGGTAGTCTGGATGACATGCTTTGAATACTGGGGACGACCAAGTGTAGAGCTAGAACGAAGGGAGAAAGGCAGAGAACTTAGCTACAGCTTGTGCAGTTTGCTACCCTATATATGACGAGGCGATGGAATTGTGATAGAAATATATAATATATGAGTCTAGATACATTACACGCACAGATATGCAAGCTGCAGTCCGGCATTCAAATTTGACTGTCGCCTTCAGGTACTGTCAAAGAGGATCGTGTGGTTTGATTGTGTGATGAGCTGTGAGGAAAAAAAGCCCTCATTGTTCGCTCCTGTGAAAAGCCGATACTCCACTCCGCAGGATTATGTGTGCATGCTGAAGTTTTTCATTGAAGCAGTAATGGTGCATTCTGGAGATACATGTTGCCTTCGCGCATGAACTTAGCGCACACGGCGAAACCAGAGCTTGCAGATTTGCAAGCAGGTCGTAACCTGCATTTGACAAATGAGATCCACAGCACCTGTATGATTTTGACAGACAGGTGGAAGCTTCGAGAAGGGGGGAAGTTGTACTAGAAATATTGCAAAGGTATTTCGATCAAATTATTGCGTAGGCCGCTGGCGGTTTTTAAATGAAGTGAAAATTGGAGCTCTATCATCACAATTTATTCTATGTCGTCCTGGGAGGCTGAGAATAAACGTGCGCAGCTTTTAAGTGCGGAGCACTTTAGGGGGCCAGGCTGTCGTAAGCTGTCGTCGTCTCTTGGCGTAACGCGGGCAACACCACATATAGCATAGCCAGCTGTAGCACATTGAGCACGCGCTCGAGCCAAAGAGAAGTCTTCTTCCTCTTGTTCTTCGAGTGCCTTGATGATTATATAAAATGCGCACGTTACTACTACGGCTAGGCAAACACGACAACATAAACCTCGTATAAAAATTGAAAGAGGAAGCAAGCGAGAAATAGAAAGAGAGAGAAAGAAAAAATAGGAAGAAAAATAGAAATAAAGAGAAAAACCCAGAAAAAACTGGAAAAGAGAAGAGGAAAGAAAGATAGGAGGAAATAAAGAGAAAACCAAAAAGAAACAAAGAAGGCTGCCCAGCTGCACACTTCTTTCAGGCTTGGCACCACTAGAGCGAAGGTGCCTTTTTTTTGGCACCTTTACAGTTCTACAACAAAAAACATTCCGTCCATCGCGATTTATTAATGACACCATCGTAACGAGCAATTCAAACAACCCTAAAGATATTCGACATGTCCGATTTTATTTGCTCCTTAGTTTAAAATTTGCGCCATTGATTCACAAAATTCCAGTCGGGTCTTTTTCTTACACCTGAAAATGCAAAAAGAACAACACGTGACTAAATAAAATGGCTTGTAGAATTATTTCAAAACAAAATTTTCTTATAGCAAAGAATGGCGCCGTTTGAACATGGCGATGAGCAAGCTTGAGGGTTCGAGAAAGTTGCACTGAAGAAACCGCAGTGATATCAGGACATCTATTAGTGGTAGCTAAAATGCACAAGGGAGCATAAGTTAGGTGCAGAAGACAGGGGTGTTTTCAAGCGTGCAACAGAATTATGGTTATGGTTATATATCTAAACCTGATTTCGTTTCACCATGCACTGAACCCTTACAATCACTCAAAGAACGTTTCTTTTTGCTATCGTTATACGCTAGCTTGTCCTGGCATGATGGTGACCTGAGAAATATGTATTTTTTTATTTTTTTGAAATACCAGAAGTACTCTCAGAAACAAAAATTTAAATAAGAATAATTCAATACTTGCATTATGAAACGAAGGAGCTGAGCAAGCCCGCTTATAGGGAGTTATTATATTACTGTTCTATTTTTTTTATAAATGTGCTGCTCTTGAGAAATCATGGCAGAAAGTGTCTCGATTGTTGCATTATTAAAGAGGGCGCCATGAAAAGAAACAGATTGAATACAATCGATAATGGAATAAAAATATTAAAATGTCATGAATAACTTGTAGATGTACGAGAACAGTTATTTCTAATGTGCGCTTTTTTTTTTTTTTTAGAAAGCGTGATGTTAAAAAATGCCAGGCTGGCGCAGAACGCGCAGCACAGTCACAGCGTAAGCTCGGTGAAGCGGTCTTTATAAAGGCTCTTGCAAACTCTCATAGTGCGCCTACTACAAGTACAGTGGCGAAGTACCCACTGATCAATAAATCATCACGTTTCGCGAAGTAGCAAAGCACCCACTACGTGCTTCTTAGCATAGGCGTGCGCACGGGGGGGGGGGGGGGGGGGGCGGAAAGGGGGGTGAGAAGGGGGGGGCGCGAAGTCAGCCCTATACATTGTAGGGGGGGCGATAGGGGGGGGGGCGCAAAGTCAGCCGCATACATTTACATAATAGGGAGGGGGCGCTGCGACGAACCTTCGCCCCCCCCCCCCTGAAGGGGAACCCTGCGCACGCTTATGCTTCTTAGGCAATATGCGCACCTACGTGCCTCTACACATTGTTGTTGCAGTGGTGGTGAGGAAGACGATTATGAAGAATAGCGGCCGAGCCCTTTGTAATGGTTGGGAAGCTTTAACCATCCTCTTGTTACGCAATTTGCCTGGTGTGACGCCTAATGCGGTTGTACTCTTCTGCCACGCAATATTACATCTGTTAACGCGCCTCCTCAACATAGGCGACGCTTGTATAGGTTCTTTTTCCGAAAAAAGTTTCTGACACTGACGGTATAACACTCCTTTACCACACAGAAAGCCTGCAAGCCAGTCAAGGCATGCGTCATCTTGTCTGGCTTGCCGCGTGCGCTTAGCGTGCCGTTCACGATCATGATTGGTGTTTGCCGTCCGTGTGTTCCCTTCTTCATATTTAGTAGACAAGTAGTGTGCAGTCGGGTCTGCCTGATTTCTTTGGTTCGTACGTGCGCTACGGGCTTTTCCACACCAACAAATGGACAAAACCCCTAGTCATATCCGGCCTCGCTGTAAAAAGAAAATGTTCCTGAATTTGCTACTAATACCCTACATTTCGATCCACTTACAGTAGCTCTCAGGGCAGGGATACCTGAAGCAGCGAATGTACAGGCATTCGTAGCCAGGTGGACACGGTCTCTGCAATGATGTCATTATTACTTGTATAAAGCGCTAAGACTATCTTGAACAAATCAATGCCAGCAATAATTCAGGGTTCGGCAAAAAGTTGCAGGCGCCATACGCTTACCGTCTCACAGGGAATTCTCCAATACCTTCTCGCAGTACAAAAGTAGATGGCTGTAAAAAAGGTAATTACAATTTCAAACCATTTTTCACACTCAACTTTCTATGGTGTGACAATAAAGATATACTGAGCAATTCTTTTCGAAGTGCGTCGCTTAACCAGTACCACAACCCTAAACTCTGGTCGACAGCTTTTTTGCGATTAGCTTATTTTGTACGAAAGCATGTGGTTTGAGTAAATGAACTTGTCGCCTGAAGCAGGGTGTCGGAACGAAATGTTGTTCGTCTCTGTTTTAGTTTCGTTCCATCGCAAAAAGTTCCGTTCTGTTTCTGTTCCGGAAAAAAACAAAAAAAAATGTTCCGTAATGGTTCCCGACGGTTTTTATTTGTATGCAAAAGCTTGATGTTAAAGTAACGATAACAACATTAGATTTGTGGTATAGTTACTTGGGCTCTTCTTAAGAAAGTGGGACAGGGCTACAATATGTTCTTCCCAAATTTTTCAGAGGAGCGCAAGTAACTCTACCACGAATTCCTACCAACTATAGCGCAAACCAGTACCCTTCGAAGTCAAAGTATTTATTTTCTCAAAAGGAAATTACGAATATTCTGAGCAGGCTCAATGTTTCGTGTACTCTCGGATGTGCGAGACCACTGTTCTTATAAAACAAATAAACAAAATGTTCGGATAAAACAAACACCGAAAATGACCTCTCCACGCTGGCCTTCGTGACAGGCACCCGAAAGTCCACTTGCGTTAACATAAACATCTCTGGTTGCCACTGTTCTTGTTTTTTCGCACAATTTCAATACATATTACTAGAGACCGGATTATAGGCAAATGCCTATTTTTTTCCTCGCGTTCCTATCGCGCCACTTTGATATATGAGCATGAATTAGGGGTAAAGGAGGGCTTTTATAGTGTTTTTATAGTGCCTATAAATGCCTATTTTTGGGATTTGTGCCTAAATGTCTATAAGTGCCCATAAATGCCTATTTTCAAAATCGGTGCCTATATGAACGCTATTTAGCCTCAAATTTTGCTTTCAAGCACAGTTTGAGACCGTAATTCATGTTACCGGGCAAAATTGACGTTTCGGAACTTTATGGGGTGCAAAAACCTAGTTCCCTAGTTCAACAAACATCCGAGAAGCAAGTGGTAGCAGCAGTGAAATGGGACGCGCCGGCCACCTTACCCCATCGCACTGACATGGCGCGAGCAGTTGGAGCAGGGGAGAGGAAAAAGACGCTATTTCTGCAACCCTAAATGGCAGCACCTCCCAGCGTGTACAGTGGAATGGGGAGAGGAAAATAAAGGCCGCAAGAGCAGAAGGGAAGAAGAGGAGAGTGGCGTCTATGGCCGAGAACGTGGCGGGGGGCTTTTACCGCCGGTTTTCCAGTCCAGTGTTCCCATGGAACTGCAGCACCTCCTTAAAAACTTAGGCGGGGGGGGGGGGGGGGGGCAGAAAACAGGAGGTGCTTGCGCGCAGCAGCAGGAATATGGAGAGCGAATGCGAAACCATGGAGTGCCGTCAGGAGAAAGTGGCATGTAGGTAAAAGAAAAATCAGATGTGCACATGGCAGTGGCGTAGCCAAGGGGGGGGGGGGGTTCAACCCCCCCCCCCCCCGAAATTTTTCAGTTTTGCTTGCGTATATATGCGCGCACACATACAAACGCACGCAAGAACATACATAAAGTAGGGTTGAACCCCCCCCCCCCCCCCCCCCGGAAAAAAATTTCTGGCTACGCTACTGGCACATGGCTTTTGTTTCGTTTATAATTTACTCTTAAAAGCCGCTTCACCAGGTCACATGAGAAATTTTAGTCAGATACTGGAAGTGTTCGCGTGCCCAACGAAGAGCTTTGTACTACAAGAACTTTTTAATTGGTTCATTACGAGCCGCGAAAATGATGCCGGTAGGTGACCTTTGCCACTCGCAAGCCAAATTCCTTCCCCGCCCTCTTCGGTATCAGAGAAACTCGGAGCCGGAAGATCACACGACGTTTTGCGCATCAACACGCCATGCGCACGCAAGATTACACTATGTGCACATGACATTCCCAAGCCAGGTCGTGCGCACAAGCGGTGTTGTATCGTTTCGGCGTTCGCTCTATAGCGTACTGCCTATTTCTGTAGGATGGATCCGTCTATGCGTTTGGAGAGGCTGGCATGGATCCTGTATCCTTATCACGACACAGTGCGTCGCACAGCTGGAACTGCTGTTAGGGACGATGCACCAAAAACATGCTAAGCGTTGTCAGGGCTGGCGCCGGCACGACGCGGGAACGGCGAGAACACGAACACAAAAGAAATATAGGCAGCTAAGTCTCGCAACGCTCTCGATTCGAAGAAAAAACTAAAGAAAAACGCGTTCACATTCAGTTTGTATGTTTTAATATTTCTATTAACTTTCAGTTTAATATTTCTATTAACTTTCATTCTTCTATTCAAGCAACAGATTGCACAAATTACACATGTAGCCTCGAATAATTCTCGCAGTTTCATGTACTACTGTGGCATACACAGGACCATTCCTTGTTGAGCTTCACCTCCCCCACATTGGTGCGCGCGCCCGTGAGATAAAAGGCACGAGGCATTTAGTTTGACATTTCACCTCCTTCCGGGGAGCGTAGCGTTGCAAATGTTGGCAGACGTGATCGTTAGCGCAATGCATGCATTACACATCTAGCTCGAAACGCTCAAACCTGGTAAGGGGCCCTTTATGGTGTTCACACAAAGAGGAGAAATTGACCCTGCGCTATTAGACCCGGCCAATACGAGGCTAACAGACCCTTCTGGCCTTTTAGCGGTCTGGCTATTGAATCCTGTGCTGCCCTTCCCAGCCATGCCGAAAAGAAGCAGACCCAGGAGCGTGTTTATTCGATGGTGGACACTTAACTTACCATTCTGGACAATAAAAGGAGAGACCGTGTTCTGGAAACCGTGCCCGAAAAGGGACCATTGCATGGCTATGTTAAATCATTACCGCTTTTTTACAATAATAAAATATAACATTTGTTTGCTTTCCTGTCGTAGACCAGGTCGCGCACGTCCTTATTCAAAAATTTGAGTTTTTGTAAAAATTTATTGTGCCTATATTTACGATTTTGGGTGCCTAAAACTGTGTTTTGCCTGCCTATTTTTGGCGCCTAAAACGCAACTTTTTAGTGCCTAAAAATCCGGCCTCTACATATTACTCTGGAATACCTGCCTGAGATACGCGCTAATATTGTATTCTGAAATATGCATTATTACTCACGTTGCATGACCTCGGTTGTTCCAGTTCGCCAAATTTTCCCGTGAACCGAAAACCAATAAAAAAATATTTCGGTTTTACTCCGGAACAAAATAATAGATAACGTTTCAGTTACGTTTTCGTTTCGGTCAAAAATATCTTTTTTTTTTCTTTTTATTCGGTCCCGACACACTACCTTGAAGCCTCGTCGTGCTCTTCATCGATAGACAGTGTTATGTCCACTGAATGAAAATAGAGGCCTGCTCATGGGACGCCTGTCTCCCTGGTAACACTCGATCCAAAACCACCCAAAGCTCGCTAATTCTCCAACTTCATCGCGAAATTTCTCTGCAGCAGTCGATTTTGTGCCCTTTCCCTTGTCCTTTCCCAGTTTCTTACACTATACCTTTGCTAACAAATCACCCCAGTAAGTGACCATCACTATACCGCAGAAGTAGCTTGAAATGCGTAAGCGTTTTTGTGCGCACCCAGAGCAGAAGCTTGTCCGTCCCTCCATCCGTCTCTTAAGACAAATCGCCGCAAAGAAGGTAATGTATCGAACGAATATATTCCAAGGTCTGCTCATTTCCTATGCTCGTTTCGATGTCAATGCTCATTACCATTTCACACAGATGCGGGCACATTTGTGACTAGTTTAGCTGCTACATAGTACTCAGTGGCCGCAGTTTCTGTGGCGATTTGGAGTCTTGTTCAAAAATCAGCCTCCGTTTTCTTTTTTATACACTACACTCTTAATCATGCCGGATAAAGTGCCGGCTATAGCCTGCAAACCAGACTTTCGAAAAAGGTCTGGTTTCCTGGCTATATCTAGCACTTCACCAAGGACGTGATTAAAAATGTGTATAGTCACGCCGATGGTAATGTCAAATGCGAATTTTTACAGTGAAAGCTGTATATGATGAGGGGAAGCGAAGAACCGTTCGCCAAAAGTTTCGATAACGGTCTTCATTGGCTGCGCCGTCAATCACGTCGTTCTCTACGTCGCACACAAGAGCGCGCGTCATTGGCAGCGCTGTTAGTGACGTCATTCTCTACGTCGTACCCAAGCACGCTGCCATGGCTGCGACGTCAGTGACGTCGATAACCCCTTGGCAGCAGTACCGCTGAGTCCGCGCGCAGCAGTTTCAATCTACAACTTCCACATGGGGAGGGCACGGATCGTACGAACGCCCGAACAGCAGACAACTTTCCAATAACAGCGCCGACAGCTGATCCGTGAGCGAATTCATGTTCACCGGGCCGATGCAGCAGTCCGGGCACAAGAACAGACCCGGGTGGCGAAGCGCAAGTAGAAACTGCGCACTGAGGATCCGGCAGCCTTCCGTGCCGAATGCAAGCAACAACGGCGAGCCGAGGAAGCGGCGTTGCGGGCAGAGCAGCGTCCACGTGGCAATGGCGGGAACGCGTTCGCCGGGGCCAATGGCCGCTTTCGGCGGGAGTTTCGCGAGAGGCACTTTGGCTTTGGCTGCGACGTCTGCAACCGCCTGTGGCCCCACGTTTCAGCTTCGCTGGTTAACCATCTGTACGAAGTGCTTGGGCGGTGATTTTTTTTTTTTTTGCGAGTGGTGTGAATATATTTTCATTAAGGAGGTGCGCGAAAGTCGTCGTCTAACAGAAAAACGTTTTCTATAATAGATCCCTTTTAATGTTGGCCGTTTCACACCCTTGAACCAAAATACGAAACATGAAATTGACCAGACGTATATTATTGACCAGAGTTTATATTATTATGGTAACGCAGTCTGAGCACTGCATGAGAGACTTACCAGCCATAAATAGCGCCAGGACGAAGAACAGGTACCGCATGACGACGCTTGTTAATTCGGGGCCTGTTGTAGAGTGGGCGCCGTGGATGTCGAGAACGCAAGCACAGCTTTTATACCATTGTTACATCTGTAAGCTCTTTAGCGTACAATTTAGACCAAGAACAAAGATACATGAAACGCACGTGCGCTAACTTCAAGATACCGTTTCGTGTAAGATACACAATGAAACAGAACGAACAGCCACACCTCATCACCTGTTCCCACCAACACCTGTGCATTTTAATGCGCTTATTACCAGCTGCCATCGAGAAGCTTACTTATTTTGCATATAACGAATGGGACAGCGAGCTGACACACTCGTCATTATTACCGTTCATTGCGGCAGCTTGCACAATCTTGCACGTGCACCGATCTTTGTCGCTAAACAATGCTACAGTGTTCTCAAACTATGGAGTACAGCCAGAGTCACGGCAGTTGAACGTCAGGTGTCTTTTGTCCTGCCTTTGTCATTTCGCAGCTGTGTTCCCTTAAACATTCGCTAAGGGAGAACAGCAGACAAAGGGAGGAGAAGGGCCCCTTGTGGGTTGCCGCCGTGACTGTGGGGGTCCTTCGTATTGTTTATCGACAAAAACTGTTGCACATGGGAGGTTGTGCTAGCTGCTGAAATGAACAGTAATGGTAATGAGCACAGCTGCTAGCCGTCCCATTCGTTATATGCAAAAGAAGTAAGCATTCTCGATGGTAGCTGCTAATAAGCGTATTGTGATGCACACGTGCATGGGCATCATCTGGTGACTCGGTGTGGTTGTTCTTTGTTTCTGTTTTACTGTAATGTTCTGAGCATCTGACAGTAAACGTTAGCTTGAAGTTAGTGCGTGTACGTTTCGCGAATCATCGTCGTTGGTGTAAATTCTTGGCTAAAGCTGTCATAGTTATGTATCACCAACACGCCCGAACCAACACATTGCTATTTTACTACGACCGCTACTGTATTCGACAATTTTTTTCATATATCTCGTCAAGCAAATGTTTCGTAGAAGTTCCGTAGAAGGTTGCCGATTGGTCACTGCTGGTATGACTCTGTTACCCTGGGATGTGAAACTGCTTGCGGGGAGTGTGCAAGATAGAAGCTGAGCAGCTTAAGTCACTGCAGAAAAGCAGGAAATTATAACTATTGGAGAGGATTTCATTGAGCCCTCCGCTTAAATGGGATGTATAGTGGCTCAAAAAAAATAATAACGAGCAAAAACCAATACTGCTGCACATTTCCCTCTTATTTTCGAAAGCGTATACATCGTGACTAGCAGGACTTACGATTGATTTCCCACCTGCTTGGTAACGATGAAAAAATCAACGCCTTTAGCCCAGTTACCAGTAATACCAGGAAGCGGTGACGCCGTTGACATCATAATCTATCCTTAAAATTTAGTTGCTAATTGCGTCAAGCTACTACTACTTTGCACTCGCAGTCGCATATGGTCTCATAACACTAGTTATAATTAAACCAAATGCTCCGTAGGAAACAGCCAGCGTTAAGTATGTGCAGAGCCGTTCCTCGACTAATTATGTTAGCCGAGCCACGACGTTCAAAATCACTAAATTGAACTTTAATGAGACACGCATGAAGGCAACTATGAAGTTATCTGTTCACTTACATCCCGCTGCTGTAGGTTTTACTAGGTGGTGCGGGTTTAATTCCTCAAGGTCATGATTTCGCTTCCGGCTGCGAAATACTGCGAAATGCTAAAGCACTGATGTTCGTTAGTTCATGTGCACGTTGAAAAAACGTGATGTACTCAAAATTCATTGCGCTGTTACCCGCTGCGGCGTGCATCATATACTCAACGTAGTCTTGGCACGTAAAAACGTTTTCGTCTTTTTTTTTCCTCATTTACCTCATTACTGGGGCCTCATAAATTAAAATGGGTGTACAGGGTTGAGCGGTTACATGAGGTTACTTTCGTAAACGTTCAAAAAGACCCGGACGGTGTGTTTGGTGATATCTATAAACTGATCGTGATACTCACGCCGAAGTAACTGTCATAGGGGTGCTGCAG
>JALIZH010005109.1:0-67432 GCA_030522465.1 Rhipicephalus appendiculatus
CATATCCATGACAAAAGAATTGTAAACTTAAGGGCTCGTTTGCTTTGTTAAACATACTATGTTTAACAAAGCAAACGAGCCCTAAGTTTACAATTCCTTCCTTCATTCATAACGAGGGGTCTCGTTCTGGCAGACTTGATGCCTTCAGGTGGTATGCGAGGGATTACTAGTCAGCTGCCCTCTCGTAATAAGATCACGTACTACGTGACGCCTACAGGCAAACAAGAGTGTTCCACACTCGCCGTAATGGCAACAGGCGGCGCTGACTGACGCTCCCACGTTTAAGTACACATATATACCCCATAAAGTGGACGGGGAGATGACCGCCACCGTAGCTCAGTGGTAGAGCATCGGACGCGTTATTCGAAGGTCGCAGGTTCGGATCCTGCCGGTGGCAAGTTATCTTTTCGTCCACTTTCATTTCTTCACATTTACATTACAATTACTTCTAATAGCTTCCCCTATACTTTCCTTGGCATCTTTGTCTGTTAGTTCTCATTAATACTATGTTTAACAAAGCAAACGAGCCCTTAAGTTTACAATTCCTTCTTTCATTCATAACGAGGGTCTTGTTCTGGCAGACTTGATGCCTTCAGGTGGTATGCGAGGGATTACTAGTCAGCTGCCCTCTCGTAATAAGATCACGTACTACGTGATGCCTACAGGCCAAAAAGAGTGTTCCACACTCGCCGTAATGGCAACAGGCGGCGCTGACTGATGCTCCCACGTTTAAGTACACATATATACCCCATAAAGTGGACGGGGAGATGACCGCCACCGTAGCTCAGTGGTAGAGCATCGGACGCGTTATTCGAAGGTCGCAGGTTCGGATCCTGCCGGTGGCAAGTTATCTTTTCGTCCACTTTCATTTCTTCACATTTACATTACAATTACTTCTAATAGCTTCCCCTATACTTTCCTTGGCATCTTTGTCTGTTAGTTCTCATTAATACTATGTTTAACAAAGCAAACGAGCCCTTAAGTTTACAATTCCTTCCTTCATTCATAACGAGGGTCTCGCTCTGGCAGACTTGATGCCTTCAGGTGGTATGCGAGGGATTACTAGTCAGCTGCCCTCTCGTAATAAGATCATGTACTACGTGACGCCTACAGGCCAAAAAGAGTGTTCCACACTCGCCGTAATGGCAACAGGCGGCGCTGACTGGCGCTCCCACGTTTAAGTACACATATATACCCCATAAAGTGGACGGGAGATGACCGCCACCGTAGCTCAGTGGTAGAGCATTGGACGCGTTATTCGAAGGTCGCAGGTTCGGATCCTGCCGGTGGCAAGTTATCTTTTCGTCCACTTTCATTTCTTCACATTTACGTTACAATTACTTCTAATAGCTTCCCCTATACTTTCCTTGGCATCTTTGTCTGTTAGTTCTCATTAATACTATGTGTAACAAAGCAAATGTGCCCTTAAGTTTACAATTCCTTCCTTTATATACATATATATATATATATATATATATAACCCCTGACGAAGGGAGGTCCCCTCCCGAAACTGTTGGGAACTAAATAAATATTTTATCCTTGTTGACAACGCCTCCGTTGTGTTACAACCCATTGCTATATATATATATATATATATATATATATATATATATATATATATATATATATATATATATATATATATATATACAGACACACACACACACACACAAAGGCCAGTCCCCGGCTGAAAGCTCAGAATAAATGTTTTTATGTTTTTCACCGTGACTTCCTTTCATATATTTTAACCAGTTAGCCAGGAATATTCTTTTGAAACCTTAGAACAATGGCTACAGGCTCTGACATAGCGTCTAACGTAAGTTTTAAGTTTCCCAAATTTCTAACAACATCGATCGTCATCGGAGATTCGCAGTGTAGATACGTTCACAACCACTTTGATCCTGGACGTAAAGGAATGCCAGCTTTCATCTCACAATCCAGTGCAAGAATCCAAGACGCCCACTCTCTGCTAGACTTCGTTCCCAGCACAACAACCTCCATCATTCAGCACGTCGGCACCAACGATGTGTCACAGATCTCTGCCCAATAGGCCTTCAAGCAGTATCGGACTCTTTTGGAGACCATCGCCCGTGAGTGCCCCAACATCAAGAATGTGTATGCCACACTCATTCTGCCCCGCTCCGTGAACCGCCGCCGCGGTAGAATGAATCAACGATTCGTTGAAAGATGCAACAGAGAGGCCTGCGAGTTCAACGACCTTCTTCGTCGGCACTGCCGGAAGACCAGTGGCCTTTTCTTCATTGATCATGGCTTGGGGTGGCTCCCCCCTTGTCGCTTGCTGGCCGCTGATGGACTACACCTAAACTTTGAAGGCATCGCGCTAATGGCAAGTCACCTCCACCAGACGCTGCACCGGTCATATGCCCGAACGGAGACGACGTGGCAGGACCATTTCTCGGCCCCTACATCGCATACAGGAGCCCGACAATCGCCGCCATCAACATTGGCCACTTCAACAAGACCAAAGGTTCCAATGACTGCACCATCAATGCCGAAGGAGTACCTTAAGAGCACCTTTGCAGCCGTTGTACAGACCATCGCCCGGAACTAAGTGAAGAGAAAACAGGTGGCCCTTGTGCTCATGTTCCTGCAGTGTCGCGCGATTTTTTGAAGGCAAGAAAGATAGTTCAAAAGCGAATAAGATATCATTGTTGTGTATCGTGTGTGCCTCGTGGTGCTGACGCAGACGCGCTTCGCTATCAGCGGTGACCCGGACTCGGACTATTGTGCTTCGTGACGTCAATGCTCGGTGTGATAGTGGCTCGAGCTTGTATATAAGCAACCGCCCCTTTTTCCGTCCTGGTTGTTAGACAGTTGGTGTGTGACCGAATAAACATGTGTTGCACTTAGCCACCGTGTGCTGTCTGTTAAGACGAAGATATAATATCATTGTCATGTGAAAACTCTAAACTCATATCGCACACAGGATGTTACTCCGAAAGGGCTCCGCATTAATGTTGAACCAGCCACCTCAGACATGTTGTCAGACCTTAAAGCTAGGTGGGCAGAGTGCCTCCACGGGGCGCATCTAGACAGCTTTTAGACATAGTTATTGAGCATAATATTTCGCAGCTACAATACATACTTATCGAGGAAAAGAAATTCACCGAGGAAAAACACTTGACGCCCTCTGAAATCAGTCTTTTAGAAAAGTTCGCGAAAGAAACAGAGAGCCAAATAGCAACAACGAAGCGAAAAAAGCTGCTCCAGGATGGAGTGCCTCTGCCCGCTGAAACAGTGAACACTTTTGAATTTCTGCATCAGCCGGTCCAAGGAACGGTTCCTGCTCAAAATACCTCGCAACACAAAGAGTACAACATAGTAAATCTTTCCGATATTCCACTCACAGTTGATAAACGAAGTGTTTTATCGAAAGGCTTGAGTTTTTGTCCTGCAACCAGCAGATTAGACGAGTTTCAACTTTAGAAGGATCTAGAAAACTTCGTAAGCACGCTGAGATTAAATGAATACTATTATGGCAGAGCACAAGAGACAAACATTGACATTAGGCTACCATCACTACGTCATTGGACTCCTCCTTCACAACGGGATAAATGTTTGGACATCTACATCAAAGCAATGCAACGTGACATTCTCTCTCAATATAGAAACCAATCGCCATACTGATAAAATCTTTCTCAGAACGAGGAGAAGGCACTACAGGGTCTAAGCGAACATTCAGACATAATAATCAAGCCTGCAGACAAAGGTAGTGCGATTGTTGTCATGAACAAACAGGACTACATAAGTGAGGCCGAGAAACAGCTAAGCAACACTTCTTTCTATAGGTTAACTGATACCGATCAGACTACTAATTTCAAAAATGAAGTGCGCCAGACATTGGCGACACTTGTGAAAAACAAAAAGATTCACGAAAACACGGCAGCGTCACTTCAAGCTTTAAGTCCAGTTCCTGGAAGATTCTACACGTTACCCAAAATTCACAAAGCAGGCAATCCAGGGAGACCCATCATCTCCGGCATAGGAATGGTGACTGAACCAATATCCAGTTTTATCGATAGCCTAATCAAGACATTTCCCCCAACATTACCTTCCTACGTCAAAGATACCAACTACTTTCGGCAGACATTATGCCTCAGGATAGTCTGTTGCTTACACTTGATGTCGCCTCTCTGTATACAAATATTCTTCATTCGGATGGCACTAAATATTTTATTCAGGCATACGAAGATTCACCCCAGAACAGTTCAACTGATGGTAAAACTCTCGGTACACTTCTGAAGCAAATTTTCTACAAAGGGAACTTTCACTAACCTGCACGAGAAGCAGAACATGCATGAGCGGCACTGCCATAGCACTGCCAGTTCCATGCCCCAGGTGGGGTGTGGAATCCTAATCTTATATCAAGATTACGATGCATCATTGTGCAAAAACAGCGACTGCCAAAATAACTGCATCAAACAACCACAAGCAATTGGCAAAACTGATTCTTTTCAGTCACTAATGAAAAATTATTATCGAACTCACAGGGTTAGCACGTAAATGATTGAGCCTCCTGCTTGAGAAAATAACGAGCCTCTTGCAACTATAGAGAGAATGAAGACAAATGCTGCAAAGTGCATCCTTGGCTTTCAGAACTGCGCGTATGCATGTTAACAATTCTGCAGGAAATCTAACTGTGTACTGATGAGATTTTCATTGCTTTGCACACAACCTGCTAGCTTCCTAACCTGCTTTGGAGGGCTCAGTGTATGTTGCTTGGGGATTGGAAATTCACTTGTTTGGATCCCTCTCAGAGCTTAGAATAGTGCATGCTTTGGTGTAAAAGGACAGCAAACATATTTACCTTAGTCACTTATGACCCGTTATTTGGTACGTTCGTACGTTGGTACGTATTTATATTTTTTGTTTCTTCACACGCTTCAGGCAAACATACTTTTTATGTCCACTACTATACTCCTTATGTGACTAAGACGGGTTTTGGTAGTACATGCTTCATTACTTGACAGTATGCAGAGGCAGATACTTAGACGGCCGTTCTAAATGGTTTGTTGGTTACTTGCAGTGTCCTCAAGCCTTCATGACAGACAACTCTTCAGCGGAAAAGGCAGCCCTGAAGGCTGGTTGGCCCCAAGGAAAGCAGCTGCCTTGCTTCTTTCACGTTGCACAAGCTGAGTGGAGATGGCTAACGGCAGCTCGCAACAACATCAGCGGAGAGCAGAGGAGCCGTTTTATGTCAGCATCTCAGAAAGTTGGCACGTATTTATATTTTTTGTTTCTTCACAAGCTTCAGGCAAACATACTTTATATGTCCCCTATTACACTCATATGTGGCTAACAAAGCTTTTGTTAGTACATCTCATTAGGTGATAGTATGCAGAGGGAGATTGTTTGATGACCGCCACAGGTGATAAGGTGGCTACGATACAATTGTTGCTGCATTAGAGCGCTGCAACTGATTTAAATGAGGTGGAAGTTGTACTGAAGTATGTTTGTTACTACGAATGCTGGTGATAAATTGTTGAACAAGGAAGTGTAACACTTAATTGTCAGGGCTCGAACTTCTGTTTTTGCCCATAGACTGGTTATACAGGATGTTTTTTTTCTTCTTTTTTTTTTTCTTAAGAATACAATTATTTTTAGAAATATTCCAGGACAGTAACGCTTCAGTCCTTTTCACACACATACCCTATCTTGAGACAGTCCTTTGATGGCAAAAAGCTGCACTGCGCAGTATAGTTTGATATCACAGAGTGGCAGTGAAAACTAAAAAGTGAACCTCGCAGGTCAGTTTGCACATGGTGAATCTTGAAATTTCCATCTGCTGTCTAGAATCCAGGGACGCCTGTTGAAAAAATGCAGTGCACAGACGCAATGCAAGAAGCCTCCACGACTTCCATCTTACTGTGGCTTTGTGTGTCACCCAAACGCAACAGAATCGAAAGTAACAATGAAAACGTGCAACCAAATCGATGTGCCGAGAGGTCCCCTGGAGCTGCGAAGATGCCTGGCGTGGACAAACGTTTTAGACTCGTATGAGCAATGGCCATCAGTCGACACGTTGCTGGAGGCTTTCAGGGTACACCTCTCGCACTTGTGCACAATGTCAGAAATCAACATCTGTGCCTTTCAAGTGACAAAAACTGCTTTAAAGTGTTCCACACAATGTGCTGACTATGTATTTTTTGCTGTAAGTGAAGCAGTTTATGGTGCATTCCTAGCTACATGGGTCACAAGAATAAAAGTCGAGCCCACACATATGTGTGAGTATGATTTCAATGTCAAATATGCCATTTCTTGCATTTCTACTTTTCAAAATGCTATCAGATTAGAACAAATAGCAATAATATTCAATCAAGCTACCTATTTTTTTCTTTGTATTTTTGTCGTGCAAGAAAGGGTTAAGAGGGGGACGGTGTGCGCACAAGGCATAGTATGCAGTTCGCTGGAGGATCAACCAAAATGTTGGTTGACCCTTGTGGACGCTTCTTGCATTGTGAGCAGCTTGTGCTCGTGTGTCATGCTTTGAAATAGGCACAGGAAAATAACATGCTTCTGATTCGCCCTTCACGAGGCCCCAATCAGAAATTATGTGTCACCATTATATATAGTATACGTACATTTATGTACATGATGGAGATCCGTGGCGTGGCTACCACGGTGACGGCAGTCAGGAATGACGCTTCACTATTGCGTATACAGCTTGAGCAAGAGGCGATGCACATTCAAAACCAACAGCCCTTCGACCAGGAGCTTTTCATGGCCATGCGCCAGAACTACGTCGCCCTCTTCCAAGAACATCTTACGGAGGGTAAGTTTTTTATTCTTCCGCTCACTTTTCAAAAGTGGCTATGGTTAACCCTTTGAAACTCATCCAAGTTTTCTTTTTTTTTTTTTATTGCACAGCATAAAGAAACGAACGCTAGGAATTACCTTGTCATGAGCACCGCGTGATCCACTCGGCGTTTGCTTCTTTAGCTGAAAATCTTTAAACGACATTTTAGGCTTAAAGGAGCCCTGACATCAAATTTACGCATGTGGATTTTTTTGCATCCGCGAGTAGCTATCGACCCCCCAAGTAACGATTCTCGACTCAAAATGCAGCGGACGAATAAGTACTAGTAATGTTGATAAATATATCCGGTATCGAACGCGATTCAAAACGGGAGGAAAACCCGCCAAATTGTAGTGCTGGTAGCGCTACCTCGCGGCCACGTCGGGGCCGCTCCCCAGCTGATCCTGCTGCCACAAAAAAAGGTGATGTCACGTCCAGCTGACATCGCTGACATTTCGTCTGCTAGGAGCGGCAGGCTCGCGATCCTGCGTTAAAAGCAATGTATTTATCAACCTCGGCCGTACTGCCGGAGCACAGGAACACCAACTACGCACCTCATGTCGCGGACGTTTGGCGAGTGAATCACTGCTTTCAGCTGCAGTAGGGCACACTTATACGGTGGGAATAGCCCCGGCCTGGAGACTGGGCCTCGTATCAAACGAGAGACCGAATTGCTTCGCCAACACAGGATTCATCGTGTAGCAGCCCGCATCAAAGTGAAGCGAGCAAATGCGGCTGCTGTTCACAGGCGTCCAGTCCCTCTGTCCAACGGCGCGCCGAACGAAGTCAACCCACTGGCTGCGTTGAGGTTCGAGGCTCGGAAATGCATGAAAGGACACGCACTTTCCGCTTTTTCGCGCCTCTACGGGCAGGTTCGCACTACGCAGCGGCTCCCCGACATCCTGGCACGTACTGTGTCGCTCCGAGTGATCGCACTGGCGCACGACAAATCAGTCGATGCGACACGATGTACCGCACGCACAGATCAACACAGCAAGAAGAGCCACTACTGAGACCACACCGGGCGTCGGTGCCACAATAAACACACTCAGACCGTCGACGTCATTGTTACTAGCGTATCACTAGCGTACGTCATAGGTGTGATTCTATCACGTGTTCTATCACACCTCACACGTTGCACTAGTGTCTATGTCGCAGGGCATCCAGTTTTCCGTTGAGCGTTCATACGCTGTTTGCCTGGTTTGCCCTCGAAATAAAATAACTTCCACGCGACGGACGGCATTCAAATTTGGCCAAGACGACCTATGCATACCAAGCAATCGAATGAAGGACACATCTCGACTTTGAAATTTGATGTCAGTGCTCCTTTAACGCTGCTCTGTCCTTGCTCAAGTTTCGCAGATAGCACAGGCGTCCCTGTTCATATTCTTAACACCGAAGCTGTGTGAGCTCGGCAAGCCCCCGGTTCGCTTTCGCGAAAGCTAACATCGTCATGAACGGCTTGTTCTCTGCGGCGCACACTCGCCTCGCCTGGTTGTAACACCGCGTTCCCCGCCTAGGTTCGCTCCGCGAGATATCACGGTCGGCCTAGAGTGGACACACGACGTGCGCCGCGTTTCCCTCTGGCCTGGTTGTAGTGTGATCTTTTACAGTGTAGAGCGAAGGAGAGAGGAAGCGAGTAACTGAGAGAAAGCGAAAGAAAAGGAAGAAAAAAAAGAAATAGTGAGCGAAAGAAATCGATTTCAAAGAAAGAAATAGAGACAAGAGATAGAAAAAGACAGCTTTGCACTAGTAGTGCCAAGCCAGAAGGAGCTGAGTGGCCTTCTTTGTTCCTATTTATTTTTATTTCATCTCTTTTCTTTTCTCTGCTTTTTCTGCCTCGGTGTGCTTCTAATTCTTTCCCTCAATATATTTCTCTTTCTAACTTAATCTATCGTTTTATCTCTTTCTGCCTGCATCTTTCTCTCTCTTTCTTTGATTCTCTCTTTTCCTCTTTCTGTTCTTTTTTTCTCTTCTTTTTATGCTATGTTTACTACCTCCCCTCCTCCTTTCCCTCCGCCTAACTCTGACATCTGTCCTTCTCACTCTCACTTCCCTTGCTATGTTTTACTGTACAAGGCTATCTTTTGTTCTGCTAGTGTGCCTGGATAGCCGAGTGGTTACGATGCTCACCTTGGGATATTGTGGGTATGCGGGCTCAAACCAGGCCTCAAGGAATCTTTTTATTTTCTCTCTCTCTCTCTGGCTTATAATTTTTATTGCACACCATGCCGGACTAATTCGCTGCAGCGAGAAAGTGCACTCCCGGCACTTATCTTCGGTGAGCAAAGCAGAATATGAAGAGATCGAAGAGATGGTGCACCGGCCGAGTTATTATTGCATTACACACGCTTGAAATGTAGGAGCCATTCATGATGATGATAGCTTGTGCGAATGCTTAACTGCATAACGAAAAGCGTAACAGCTCCCCTGTAAAAGTTAGCATAGCTTGTACTGGAGGTGAAATGCTAAAGAGACAGCGGAGCTGATGGGTAGTCCTGGCTGTTGCTGTTTTGCAAAATATTGCAAGTTTTTTTCTTTCTTTCTTCCTGTACTCCTTTCGTTTTCTCGCTTGTCTCTATTTTTGTATAGGTTCATTTTGTCTCTGTTTCTATTTCTGTCTCTTTTTTTTCTTTCTCTCTCTCTTTCCTTTTATATCTCGGTCTTTCTTTCTCTGCTTCTCTCCTTCTTTCTCTCTCTGCTCTTCAGTCCCTCTCATTGTTTTTCTTTCTGTGCTATGCTTTACCCTCTCCCCTGCTTCTTTCCTTGCACCTCACCCTCACATCTGTGCTTCTCACGTTCAGTTCCCTTTCTCACTCCTTGCTATTACTATGCTCTCCTAGCTAGCACGCCTGTATAGCTGAGCGGTTAGGACGCTCACCTTCGAATCGTGGGCACGTGGGTTTAAATCTCGCCTTGCGAAGAAACTTTTCACCCTAGCACTTCTTTTTCTCTCTCTCTGTGTACTTGTCTCGCCCTTCAGGGTTATTGCGTCCCGCGCCGGAGATATCGGTACACGTGCTCTGTGAGCGAAGTAGAAGATGAAGAAGGTGAATGGAGCTTCTGGTGCTTCATGATGATCGTCATTTTCTGTACGTGGTTCGTGGAGTAACAGCTCTGTGATTAAAAAAAACGCAAAAAGATGCTATGCTCGCCCCCCCTCTGCCCCCTTCTAGCTACGCCAGTGGCTGAGGGGGATAGCATACAAATGTGTTGAAAGTGAAACAACTCGAAAACATTTCATAAATCTTTTTTCAGACCATGTACTCAAAAAAAAAATATGCGGGTAGGGGAGACATATCTCAACTCGTATACAGTGAAACCTCGGTGATACGAATCTCACAGGACCAGCAAAAATATTTGTATCATCCGAAATTCGTATCACCAGAAAGCATGGAAAATTAGCATGCGACAAAAGAAAGTGACGTGCATTTTCATTTATTGGTTTTCAGGCTCGCAGCAACGTCAGGCAGAACTCTGAATGATTGTCAGTTAAGTTTTTAGATGTCGGCAATCGTACCAGCACTCGTAAATACAGTAGAACCTCGTTGATACGTTCCCGATTAATACGATTTCCTGGCTCCTATGCTCGAAATCGCGAAAACTAAAACTGCCCCCATAGAGCTATGTGTTAATACGTTCCGCTTAATACGTTCCCGGAAAATACGATTATTCGCCAGCAATGTTCGGCATTGCGACAAACTGCAGTCGTATGATATGTTCCGTGGGCAAAAATTCCCATTCAGGTGTGCAAAAAAACCGCTCTCGCGTGCTTGTGAAGCACCAAGTGGCAGACTGCCGCCGCGCGGCGACGACTGTTTCCTTGGCTGCGTTCAATTGTCACCCCCCCCCCCTCTCCCACACAGAGACCCGTCTGAGCCGTCAAAGTCTTCAAACGGTTTTCAAAAAATGCATTTTATTTTCTGTAGCACAGTGGTTTTCGCAATTTAGCACGGCCTGTAAGGCTGCCGGATCATCGGTACGCAGTTGCTGCCGGCACTCAGCCTCCCGGGCCTGTTTTCATGCCCGGACTGCACATCAGCCCGGCGAATGCGAGCTCTCTCACGTTTCCACTGTCGGCGCTCTGCTATAGTTGAGGCTTTCGACAGCGCGCGTGCTCTGCCGCTCTGCGCCACGGCTGTGACGAAATGGACGACGTCACTCACAACACAGCCAATGACGCGCGTGGTTGGGCATGACGCTGAGAACGACGTAACTGATATCATATCCAATGCAGACCACTCTGACACCGATGCTAAAATGCAGGCCAGGCCCTGTGCGAGGCTGGCGAGGCTGCACATTACTCAGTATAGTTCGCGATTCGAGACAGTTGCGGCTAGCATGGCGTCGAGGAAGCGCAAGCCCTTGTCGATTAAGGAGAAGCTGAATATCCTAGCGGTTGTCGACAGGAACCCGAAGAGGAAGCGAATCGACAGAGTGAACGAACTTGGAGTGCTAGCATCTACTGTGAATACCGTGGTGTCGAAGCGGAAAGAGATCGAGACGAACACCTTGGTATTCAGCGGCGCAACAAAGCAAGCCCGTGGAGCCCGCCATGGGGAGCTGGAGGAGGCGCTATTGAAGTGGTTTAAGCAAGCACGGGCCTCCGGAGTTAACTTTGATGGCAACGTGCTTAATGAGAAAGCACTCGAAATTGCTGATGTTCTTGGCATCGATGACTTCACCGCCTCCAATGGCTGGATAAGTCGCTTTCGAGCGAGGCATGGCATTGCCTACCAACAGCAGAATGGGGAGGCAGCAAGTGTGAATCCAGCCGACGTCGATAACTGGTTATCACTGCTCCCCACCATAATTAATTCCTATGATCCACGCGACATTTACAATGCGGATGAGCTAGGCCTTTTTTTTTTCGTGTTCAACCTAGCAAATCGTTGAGCATGAAGGGCGAGTCCTGCCACGGTGGAAAGGTCAGCAAAGACCGAGTAACTGTGTTGCTTTGTTGCAACTAATGGCAGTGACATGATGAAGCCGTGGATGATTGGAAAATCCAAAAACCCGACATGCTTGTGGAACATCCCTCGTCTACCTTGTATCTACAAGAATAACACGAAGGCGTGGATGACCTGCGAGATTTTTTAATGCTTCCTGCGTTACCTCGACGGACACCTGGGATGCAAGGGGCGCAGTGGCATGCTGTTTTTGGACAACTGCGCTGCCCATCCGACGGACACGTCATTCCTTCGCAACCTTCGTGTTGTGTTTCTACCTGCCAACACGACTAGCCACTTGCAACCCCTCGACGCTGGTACAGACCTGCCAAGTCTTCCGGATTACCCGTACAATGTACGAATTTTGACCCCTTTGTACGGTTGTACGGTTGACGCAAAAATCTTCCGGGAAGCGTGCAAAAACGTAGTTTTGCGGAAATTTTTAGCCGTTTTTAGCAGAAAATTTACTGTTGGTCTGGCAACTTTGGTGAGACTAATCAAAACCAACTGCCATCGCCATCACTCAGTTGATCGAGCTTGCGATGTTCGCCATGTTGTGCTTTGTTAGCGGTTGAGCTGGCGTGCTTCGGAGCAGTGGTGTTGGTGTCTTGGTTTGCTGTCAGCCATGGCTCTTAGTAAAGAGCGGGAGCGAAAACAGTACTTACAGGTGTTTTTGAAGCAGTACACATCCGAATTCCCCTGCATCGTGGAATCGAGGAAGGGCAAGCATTTTGCGTTCTGCGCGGTGTGTGGCTGCGACATCAGCGTTTCTCACGGAGGCAAAACCGACGTTGTCGCTCACGTTTCATCCAAGAAACACGTAAGTCACGTGCAATGCCAAGAAAAGCAGCAGCAGCTGGGACAGTTTTTTTCAAAGCGGAACTCTGATAGTGACGTGATCCGAGCGGAATGTCTCTTCACTGGGTTTCTGCTGGAACATAACCTTCCATTGACCGTCTCTGACCACGTGGGTCCCCTGCTACGAAAGATGTTCCCTACTTCGGATGTCGCAAAGCGGTACGGCTGTGCGAGAACCAAGACAAGTGCAATTGTTGGCGAGATGGCAAACCATACTCAGGAGCGCATAGTGAGTTCTTTGAAGCAAAAAGTTTTCTCGGTTGCCATCGACGGCAGTAATGATAGCCACTCGCAGTTGTACCCGATCGTGGTGACATACGTGGGGGAGTCTGGCTTAGTTGAGAGTCGACTACTTTCTTTGTGTACGTTGACGGGACAAGCAAGTGGTCGCAACATAGGCAACCTAATTCTGGAGGCTCTCGCGTCGTTTCATATACCGGTCACGAACTGTGTAGCGTTTTGTTCCGACAACGCCAACGTGATGCTTGGTAAAAAAAATGGCGTGGCAGCAGTGCTGACGGAAGTCCAAGAAAATTTGATTAAAATCGGGTGCGCATGCCACTTAATAAACTTGGCAGCTGAGAAGGGAGCAGTGTGCCTTCCAGCAAAAGTGGACGAAGTTCTTGTAGATATATTTTATTACCTGGAAAAGAGTGCTAAGAGGAAGGAGGCCTTGAGGCAGTTTCAGGAAATTCATGATGCAGACTTCAGAAAAATCTTGAAACATGTCCCAACTCGATGGCTATCTCTTGGGAAATGCTTGACCAGGCTCCTGGATCAGTGGAAGCCTCTGTTGAGCTTCTTCTTGCACGAAGTGAAGGACAAAAAGAGTCCCAGCTTTCTGGACTCATACCAGATCCCAAAGGCAGCAGCAAAGCAAGCAACAGCTCCAGCAGAAAAGCCTGATCAGTGCAAAACGAAAAGAAAGAACTTGACACAGGCTCCTTCAGTGCCAGCGAAGAAAGCCAAGGTTTCCTGCACACAGAAGACTGACCAGCACTGCCCAACACGTGAAGAACGGCTTTTTGTTTTCCTCAGCCTGGAAACCAACCGAGCATATTGTCTCTTCTTGCAGAATATTATTCCCATTTTCGAGAAAGTGAACCTCTCCTTGCAAGCACAAGCTCCCCAGATCCACGTGCTACGGTCGCTTCTCTTGGAACTTCTTCGAGACATTTTCTCAAGATTTGTAAACCCATCGTGGCTGAAACGAAGCCCAGAGCTGCTCAACTTGGACTACCATAGCAGGGAGGCACAGAAAGGGGACGAGGACCTCATCATTGGACAGGAAACTAGGACTGTGGTAGACAAGCTAAAGCCCAGTGAGCAACAGGAGTTCTTCGAGGCAGTTCGGCACTACTTTGTGACAGTGTGCGACTACATGCGACACAAGTTTCCCCTGACAGACCCTGCTCTGCTTAATGCAGAGGTAGTTCAGCTGAAAACCCTGGACACCATGTCCTTCCGAAAGGTTCGCTTTTTGTGGACTCTTTTCCAGCGATGCTACCTCTCCAACCGGGAGAGTCGAAAATGGAAGCGGTCGACGCACTGGAGGTAGAGTTTTCCAAGTTGCAGGCTCAGGATCTTCCTCCCCATATTCTACAAGAAGAACGAGTGGATGCCCAGTGGAGAATGGTGTCACAGCTGAGAACTGCAGATGGAAGGTTGAAGTTCAGCCGAATTGCTGAGGTGATGCTTGGAATTTTGTCAATTCCACACAGCAATGCCGAGTGTGAGCGTCTCTTCAGCCTTGTGAGGAAAACAAGAACTGAATTTCGGTCGTCCATGTCCGACAAAACTCTCGGACATGTTCTCCTTGCGAAGTGTGACCAGGCTGGACATTGCTACAACCAGACCTACACGGAAGACTTCTTGAGGAGGGCCAAGTCGGCGACCACCACCTTTGTTCAAAAATAAGACAAGCTAAAGCCCAAGGAACAACAGGAACTCTTCGAGGCAGTTCGGCACTACTTTGTGACAGTGTGCGACTACATGCGACACAAGTTTTCCCCGACAGACCCTGCTCTGCCTAATGCAGAGGTAGTTCAGTTGAAAAGCCTGGAGACCATGTCCTTCCGAAAGGTGCGCTTTTTTGTTCAAAAAAAAATAAAAAAAATGCCCCCCCCCCCCCCCCCCCCGGGCAGGGTCTTCCTAATTCTGTGTCCCAGTACTTGGCAGGTCTGCTGGTATCATTAAGAATATGAAACATTTCTATCGGAAATGTATTGTGCGACGCTTCCTTGCTCGCGTGTCACGTGGTGATGACCCCGGGAAGTTATCGCTTCTCGACGCGATGCACTACTTGAGCACTTCTTGGGACAGTGTGACGAGTGAAACTGTTAGCAGCTGTTTCAGAAAGTGCGGGTTTCGGCGGCAGCTTGCATCGGAGGATACAGAGCACAGCGAAGACGACCCTGTGGCTTACGCTTGCGTTTAATTAATGAATCAGGTGTGTTGTGACCCGTGACAGCAGTAGCACCTTCTGAATTTTAGTATGCTTTTTCACATGACACTGTAGTACTGCGGCGAAAGTAACGGAAGAAATGCTTTGATGCAATAGATGAAGGCCACAAAATTTCAGAACCACGTTCCTATGTTATGCTTTTGTTATCGCAGAGGTGTTGGGGATGTTTTTGGAAGTGCGACCTCAACAGTCACGCGAGGCCTCACTCCTTCGCCGAGACCGTCCTCACCTTCTATTTTTTTAAAGTATTTTTCATACACTGCGATTCTGACAATTTGGCGGTGTGGCGCGCATGCCTGTACTTGCGTCCCCGCGTTCGCACATGCATGGCGTGTCTTCCACGACAGTGCAGACAACACCTCTTCGTACCTGGGCGGTAGCATACATTCGTATCAAACGTCGTGGTGTGAAAATCGGTTCGGTACAGCAAGGGGTACACTTTATAAAAAGAAAACGTTGTTCCCTCACCAGCCGCGAGGACATTACAGAAGCACATGGAACACATTAAGTTCACACCTGGTAAGCATCATCATGTGGTGTCTACAGGCATCTATGCGTTTTCTGTAGCACACTTATAAAGAAACTGTTTATGCAGGTATTCTGGAGGAAGTTATCATCACCCTGAAGGAGAAAGTGGCTCTAATGCATCCCAGCGAGAGGCACGCGTGTGTGCTTATGGATGAGATGCAAATTTCACCTGGGCTAGATTACGACACATCGATTGGAAGCATTATAGGTACAGCAGTGCCTTTTTTATTATCACTTACTAGACAGGTAAAACTCATCCTAAGAAAGATTCATTCCTCGGCAAATGGCCATGGGTTTCAGTGTTGCCATCAGCCTGAATTGGCAAACTAATTTGGCTACGAAACCCGATTAACAGTTATTCCTGAAAAAATTGAGTGAAAAAGCGGTCGTTTCCTTCTAATTTTGACTGAAATTGGCTTTTCTTTGTAGGGTGCACTGTAACACTATTGCATTAAACTGACGCCAGAATAAATAGATATTTTGTCACATGCCAATTAAAATTCATTACTAAAACTCGCACAAAACAACACATTGCTTCATTTTCTTTCTGGAAATGTAACTGTGAGTGTCTTGGAATTGTGTCATGTGAATTTGACACATTTGAAGACGGTGCATCATAATTCGTGACCGAAGGGGATATACCTTCAAAGAGTCACGGTCCTCATATAATATGCAACAAGAGAGAGCAGCTGCTCATGTTCGTTGCAGGTTTTCAACTCTCCAATGTTTCAAGCTCCAAGTTATGATTGTTGTATATAAAAGGACAAAATGTTGAAGACCATGATGGCCACTCCATCAACAAGCAGTATAACGGCACGCTGTCACTCTAAACATGCCAGTGTCTAAGTGACAACACTCTTATGGTTGACGCAAACTGACACGGGTGATGCAAGTTTGCTTGACGCAAACCTATGTCACCCGTGGGAAGCCACCAGCTTCCCACAGGTGACACGAGGAGTCCCAACACTTAACAAAACAGAAAAGAAAAAAAAAAGATGTACGAATGTTGACGGCCACAGCAGGCAAGGCCTACTAGATTTGTTTGCACCAGGAAGGGTGCCACAGCCGTTCTGAATTCTCACGACATGAACTCGGGCGACGCCTCCTGAGGAGCTGTCAAGAACTGGTGCAGAATGTGCAGCCGAGTGGGTTGAACAACAGACTGGTGATTAACTCTTTCAGTACGGCGCCATAGGCCATCGGACACGGAGTTCCGATGACTTTGAATCTCCCGAAAAATGTAAAACTGGCTCGCTACAGACAACTACCGCCATCTGGCATGCTTACAGAGAACTACTCTTTCAGTTCCAATTTTTTTTATTTTTTTTGCATGCGGAGGCGCCGTCGAAAGTGGAACTTTAAACTGAAGGTCGCATCGTGTTTGCAGAGAATAGCGTCCCGTCCGCGTCGCGCGCCGGGACAGCCGACTTCTGTTGCAAGCAGTTCGGCCGCTTCTACTGCCGATTTGGATGATCCAAGCAGCAGTGATGGATCCAGTAACTATGTGGGATCGTCAGATTTCAGCTCTGATGAAGACGTTCACGCTCAAGTGCCTCGGACGTCAACAGGTGCTCGCAGGTAAGCTTCGTTTCTGACTTCGCGCTGTATTGATACAAAAACCCGCTTCACATTTGACGACTGCGGTTTTATTTTTGTGTTTAGGGTCTCAACAACCTACGGCCAGGATATTTTGCTGAATACACCACGCCGTATCAAGTTTGCACCCACGAGACAACCCGGTGCCTTATCGGAGCAGCGCTGCGGAGCGACGCGCGTCGATTCTCGAGAGTGCTGGATTTTTTTCCGTTGTTTTTCACAACAGAAGTAGTAAAGACTTTGTGTGACAACACAAATAAATATGCATGGATGCATATTCTGGAACGGCAGACGTACTCTCGACGTGACGGCTCCTGGGAAGAAGTTACTCCACTGGAGATGCTGAGATTGATTGGCATCATCATCTACATGGGAGTTGTCGAAGTGCCATCACTGCACTTGTGCTGGAGAGCATCAGGAATATTCAGTGGCCTTCTCCCACGAAATATAATGCCAAGGGACTATTTCTTCACGCTGCTGTCTTTCCTGAGTGTAGGGGATCCAGAAGGCTTGGCAGCTGCGGCATCGGATGTCAAGACATGAAGGGAATCCTGGCTACTGCGCCACATCAATCAGGAATCTGTGAACTCGTTCCAACCACAGCGTGACCTCTCCGTTGATGAGCGCATGGTTAAATCTAAAGCACGATCGGGAATTAGGCAGTACATTCGAGACAAGGTGACAAAATTTGGGTATAAACTCTGGGTGTTGGCGGACTCAAGAACAGGATACACCCTGCAATTTTTTGTGTATACTGGAAAGTGTGAGGCACCAGGACCACATGGTCTAGCCTTTGACGTGGTGAACAAGCTTTGCACAGTGTACCTGGAATAAGGGTACAAAATTTACATGGACAATTTTTATACTTCAAAAAGACTTTTCGAACACCTCCTCGAACGCAAGACTCTTCCATGCGGGACAACTCGCAAAGACCGCCGATGTTTTCCAGATGAGTTGAAAGACTCTTCATGGGAAAAGAAGGCACAGCGTGGAGATGTTCGATGGATCCGCGATGGTAACGTCCTGTACATGCAGTGGAAGGACCGGCGTGCTGTAAACCTCATGAGCACTATGCACACTGCAAATCAGCATGTTCCCGCCAAACGAAGAGAGAAAAGGGGGGGCCCAGTGGGCTCTGAGAGTCAAAAAAAACCACTCCTTGTCCATGAGTACAATGCTGGAATGTTAGGCGTTGACAAATCCAACCAAATAATTGCCACGTACAACGTGCTTAGAAAATGCGTGCGCTGGTGGAAGACACTGTTCTTTCACTGTGTGGACATTGCGTGCATGAACAGTTTTATACTATTCCAGGAGCACCGAAAAGAGAACTCAGCAGTGCCCGAACTTTCTCGAAGCACTTACTTCGACCAGCTTGCATTTAGGGAAGACTTAATTCAGCAGATTTTCGAATACAACAAAGTCGCACAAGCTCGTGCTCCCTTCTCACCCTTGGACCCCGTTCAGCACCAACCGAAAAGAATGAAGAAGAGGAGAAATTGCAAGATTTGCTATGAAGAAACAAAGGCACAGAACAGAACAAACGTCTTCTGCTCCACTTGCAACGTATCCCTTTGCTTCCTGCCCTCACGCGACTGCTTTGCCGAATGGCACAGCCATCAACGCTCCTAGATTGACGGGTCCCGAAAAATGCACAACGTGGTGTACAGAATTGGTATACAGGGTGTCCCAGCTATCTTTAGCCAAGGCTTAAAAAATTAAATTATTTGAGGCAGGCGAGTGAAGTCAGTTGAACATTGCTTACAGCCATCTTGCGCACTACAGGCAATTTTTTGTTTCGTAATTAACTAATTTGTTAATTATGATTAATTGACTAACTTGATAAATATTGACTTTACGCAAGAAATGAGAGTTGGAAAGTACAAGAGCGTCTTCAGAAATCCCCATTGCATCATTTGCGATAAAGAAAGTTTTACGCATACCATTTTTTCCGTGCTGCAAAGAAAGCCCGCGAAATGCAAAAAATACCACGTGACTAGCGCATTCGCGTCGCGACCGTGCTGCTCTCAGCCGTAGTTTGAGCGAGCAAAATCAGCTGCGACCACGACCGGCCGGCTGCGTTGCAGCGGTAGGCCGATAAGTTGGCGGTGGTTTCTTGGCCCGTTGCCAGCCAGTTGGCGCGCGTGACTGTGTAAGTTGTAGCGAGCGCAGGGGAAGAAACCACCGTAAACTTAACGGCCTACTGCTGCAAAGCAGCCGGCGGGTCGTTGTCGCAGCTGATTTTGTTCGCTCAAACCACGGCTGAGAGCAGCACGGTCGCGGCGCGCGAATGCGCTAGTCACGTGGTATTTTTTGTATTTCGCGGGCTTTCTTTGCAGCACGGAAAAAAATGGTACACGTAAAACTTTCTTTATCGCAAATAATGTAATGGGGGGTTTCTGAAGACGCTCTCGTAATTTGCAACTCTCATTTCTTGCGTAAAGTCAATATTTATCAATTTAATAAATTAATCATAATTAACAAATTAGTTAATTACAAAATAAAAAATTGCCTGAAGTGCGCAAGATGGCTGTCAGCAATATTCAACTGATTTCACTCGCCTGCCTCAAATATAGTATTTTTTAACCCTTGGCTAAAGATAGCTGGGACACCCTGTATATGGAAAGCACAGCTAAGAGGACCATCAACATTTTCTATATTTCAGAATTACGAAAATAATTTTGCAGCCGAGTACATTCGCTTATTTCTGTCTGTTTATACCTTTCATTGCATTTATTTTGTTCATTTGACAAATAAAATCTCAATAATTGCAAACCTGACAGCATTTCCATTTTTTATATAGAAAGCCTCACCAATAAGCTACAATTTCATGTATTGTAATGTTAAATGTCTTTAGTTGTTCAAGAGAAATAAAAAATTTTTCTGGAAGCACTGTAAACTGGTGAATTTTATGCCGTAACGAAAGAGCTAAGTAGTGTCAAATAAAGCTGTGTGCGTTCCCGGCTCAATCAGCCTTAATCTGTCGTGTTATTGATACTACAGCACGTTACAATGGCGACGAAAATGTGTCGGAACTACGTGAAGGCTTCCAAGCAAGAATTTCAACCGAAACGAAGCTGCCAGCACCTTCTACTTTGCAGGTATGGAGCACAGCATGCTTCCCGTGTTTGCTTTCTTCGATGCGCGTTCCACTGACGCCAATAACGTCGGCACCGAGTGGTTGAAGTGGGTGAAACGGTTCGAAAACTTCATCGTAGCCTGCGGCATCACAGACAACACCCGAAAGACGGCTCTACTACTGCACTACGTAGGGAAAGACGTTTATGACACCTACTGTGCGCTACCTGATCTTCCCGCCGCCACAGCCCATTTCAAGCACCCGATGACGCAACCCCTCTCTACACCGCAGCACGCAGGAAACTCAATGACTACTTTGCACCGCGAGTAAACACTACGTTCCGAGGTTTACCGTTTCCGTCAAGCTAAGCAACTAGAAAACGAGTCACTCAATGCATTCTACACCAGCTCGTGAAGCACTGTGCCTTCGTCGATGCTGACACCGAATCAAGAATCAAATATTGCTGTCTACGACATCAACACGTCTACGCCAGTATGCCATGCAGCACAACCTCGACTTGCAAGGAATTCTGAAACAAGCCAGGTTGTTCGAAGAGGTTGAACATAACATCTCCGCGATGGAGCAGAGCATCAGCAGAGTAAAGAAAACGCAGCGTCTACACTTGCAGTGAATCCCAAGCACAATTCACGACCTCATCAGTCGAAGCACCACTGGAAAGCCCCGTCACAGTCTCGTGAGCCTCCACGCCATCAACGAGCAGACGTGACATGCTACAACTGCGGAAATTCCTGGCCTCACAGTGAAGGATGCTCCAGCTGCCTCACCCATGGCAAAATGTTCAGTGCTTGTCACAAGATGGGACACTTTGCTCGCGTGTGTCGTTCAGCACACAAAACCGTTCACACAGTCGTGCAAGACAACAGCGGCACTGACAGTGATGAACACGTTTTTATGACTTCCTCTCACTGTCAGGCAGTCACCACATCTCCACAAGGTGGACGTCAAAGTCGATGGTGAGACTGTCCGTTTTACAATTGATACTGGTGCTACTGTGTCTGTTGTCAGTTCAAATAGCTGAAAAATCGCTCAGGCAAGGGAGCACTGACCAAGACATCAATGAAAGTGTTTGCTTACGGGGCTAATTCACCGCTACCACTACTTGGAAAGCTGGAAGTTGTCATGACCTACAGGGAGCGTAATAGCCACGAGGATCTCTATGTTGTGTCTGAGAACTGCACACCGTTGCTCAGCTTCTCTGCTGCATCTCGTCTAGGACTAGTCCAGATCACATACAGTCTGGAAGAGACTGCACGCAGATTGGATCCAAGAGTGGCCTACCCAGGACGAATTTTTCGGCAACTAAGAAGCTTTTCTTTCTGAGAAATCCGTACGGTGGATTTCCTTGTGGCTTCGTGCTACTAACAAGTGGTTGTCAATTTTCCCTTTCATAACCCTCTTCCGCCACCTTGCGGGTTTTCCGCAGAACTCATTTGCATTACTGTTCAATGAAGTTGGCAGTCTTAGGGACTTCCAAGTGCATCTTCATGTGGACCCCTTTGTTCAACCAGTAGCACAACCTCACAGACGAATCCTCTTTTCCATGCGAGAACTAATAGGCTCCAAAGGCTGCAGCAGTCCCTCGACATTATCGAAAGCTGAAGGACCAAGCCCCTTGGGTATCTCCAATTGTGGCAGTGCCGAAACCACATGACCCTGAGCATATTCGAGTGTGTGTCGACATGCGCTGCGCCAACGAAGCCATCCAACGTGCGAGACACGTCACGCCAACAGTGGGTGACATCCTTGTTGCTTTAAACGGCTCTGTCATATTCTCCAAGCTTAATCTGAAAGACATTGTGTTGTGTGTTCAAAAGTGTACATGTAATTTTATTTCCCTAGGGAGAGGATGTGTGCATACATAGCGTGTGTTGAAATTTGGTAAGGCAACCCTGTAGAGGCGGGAAGCGAGGAAGATGGCTGCTAAGTAGTGCCAAATAAAGCTGTGTGAGTTCCCGGCTCAATCGGCCTCAATCTGTCGTGTTATTGAAACTACAGCACCTTACAGCAGTTCACTAAGCTGTGTAGTGTCAGGTGTCATCTCAGCGCAAGGGTGTGCTTACAAGCGCCATCTCTGTGCGATAGAAACAGCGGATGGCCTCGAAGATGCCCTACGGTTGCCATGCGCCAGAGGGTATGTGGAGAGAGTGACACTCACGAGCTCGGGTCTCAGGTGGCACGGGCTTCGAGGGTTTCAAGTATCCAGGAGGCGCGTGATCTACTTGGGAGCATTGGATGCTCGACTCGCATCCATCGCAGTACGACGTACATAGGGTGTTGCCCAGTCATGTAGTGCTAGAGCTTTAAATAAACTAGTCTTATTATTCAACTCCACAGCGCATCAATATAGCACAAGCTGCTTCCTCATTCGGTAACTTTATCGGGATTTTCTGCAAGTGTAAAAATTTACAAAGGGAAAAAAAAAATACAGCTGCCACTCACTCTAATGCAGAGGACAGCACACAGTAGGGCGAAACCGGTAAGGAAGATGGTCTTGTGATGTCAGGCATTCTGCAGCAGGCACACCAGTCTTCAGTGCCGGGGAGCGTGAGATCACACACGTTTATGTGCAGTGAACATTGCCGCCTGAAAAGTGACAAAGTTACAAGAGCGTGAAGATGCGGTCACTAACCAAGTCAAGGTGAAAACACAGAAACGTGTCGAAACCGACCGCGTCTTCATACTCATGATATTTCATGACACTCAGGATGACATTTGGAAGGAAATTATGGCTGCGCACTAACAACACAAGGACACAGAAGACACGGACGAGCGCCAGCTTTCAACTGTCTGTATTTTTCGTCGTAGTCAATAAGTATGCCCACCAATCACGTGGTAACAACGATAATCGCATTGTCGCACTCTACATATTACAACATGCCACGCAAGAACCTGTGTTAGCCAAACTTCAGTTACTTTATTCGATGGTGAAATGGGGTTCTTACGTGGCATGTTGTAATCTGCAGAGTGCGACAATGCGATTATCGTTGTCACCACGCGATTGGTGGGCATATTTACTGACTACGACGAAAAATGCAGACAGTTGAAAGTAGGCGCTCGTCCGTGTCTTCGGTGTCCTTGTGTTGTTAGTGCGCAGTTATAATTTCCTTCCAAGTATGAACCAACTCGCCCAGCAGCAAGTTTCATTGAGTCATCATGACACCTGACCAGACGTACTTTCATCGAACTCTTGACTACAAAGTTACAAGACGCACGACGAACTTTCCCGCCTGAAAGAAGGCCAACTTACATCGCTTACATGCGTGCTGCCGTCAACACACCTGTCTGGGGCACCATCTCAGCGTGTGCACAAGAGCACAGGAACGCGCATCAAACTCTACGCAGACAACATAGAGACTGGTTGTGGTTAGGAAGAAAGAGGAAAAAGGCACCTAATTTCTGCAGCCCTTACGGGAGCACGGCGCAGTGCCTGGGAGGCTGCACCAGTTCTACAAAACTTTTTAAACTAGCCTCAACAAAGGCCGCCAAGCATGCCATGCTGCTATGCCGCATGCCGCCGAGTCGTTGAGTGATTGTAAGACACCAAGCGGAGATATCCTGAACTATATTCGTTTTCGGTTTCGGTATCGGGTGCACATTTCTTTTTGTGCGTGTTTCGCTTGTTTGTGGTAGTTACTTGCCAGCAGAGTCTCTGTATTTAGCTTCCGTACGACTTACGCAGGAAAACTTTCTATCGTGAAAATACACTGATTGCAAGCTTTATTCATAAACCATTATAGAAGCTGGCGCAACGCGTGCAAAACCAGGGGGGTGGAATACCGTCAGGCACGATCGTAGTGGAGGATGCAGGTGATACTGCAGTGTCGTGCTCAAGAATGCCATTGTGACACAAAAAAAATTTGCTAGAATTAACCACTTCTCTTAGGAGTGAGCAATATACACCTAGTTGAACGTCAACATTTGTAACATACTGAAAACGCCGTGGCGACAGGGCGTCCCATGAAACACAAAAGAAACTACTTCACGTCTAAAAAACGTCTTGAACGGCTAGCCGAAAGAGCTAATAGATGTCTTGGTCAAGACATTCTGTAGCCGTGGACGGCTACCGACGGCTATTCGACCGTCGGATAGCCGTGCTAATGTCCCGCTAGAAGTTGTCTAAACAAAACGTTTTGACAAGGACCAAGCTAAGACGTTTTTTAGATGTTATTTTTTAAAGACGTTTTCGGAATTTCGTAGTAATGGCTTTAGAAATATAAAACAAGCTAATGTAACTGCATTTGCATAACATTTTGGTCGGCAGCCTGACGGCTACCATAGGAAGTTAGAGATTGAAGGGACTGAAAAGAGCTACTGCGAGAGCTATTTCCTGTTTTTCTCCCACTTCCTATGTCAGGCGTCGTGCACGTGACCAAACAATCCAGCAGCATCACTAGCATACCTGTTCATCCACGCATGTCCTCACTGCGGCGTCTTTAAGATTTCGACGATTTCACTCCCTCATACTTCATGTGTCATGTGCCGCGAAAATTAATGGCTGCTTCAGCACATCACATATCCAATTTTAATATAGAACACATCGATTTATAATAAATCTGAACAAGAAGAGGATTAACACGAACTTCATAAATGACGTTCTGTCTATGGCGCACAAATAATCATAATTGATGTCAACGGATGTTCGGAGTTGTTTCGGATGTCCAGCGGATCATGTGTTTTCATTGGGATGCTTATCAGCAACAACAAATTATCCCATGATGTTGTAAAAGCGGCTTTATTAATTAATAAAGCCCAACCGAATGCGGCACGAAATACGACAGCAGGTGACCGCACAAGGTGAAGCTGATCGCCGCGACAGCAACATAAATTCATGTTCCGCGTGGATGCACTCCAGGTCCCGTCAGAGAAACTGCACTGGCTTCCAAGTTAGCTGGCGCGGTGGACAGGCCCAATGTCTTGTACAAACAGCAGTGAAGAAAAGCTGCATACAAAAAAAAAGCAAGTCTTTATGATTTACAACAAATAACAGAGTATCAACTTCAAGTCACTCTAATTAGGCTGATTTCCAATCACAGATGTGATAAACTGTCATGTATTTATAAACGGCAATAAATCATAACTGCACTCACAAAGCGATCGAGGAGCCTTGCACTTTATTCGTTAGCGACCGGCCGACATGGTTGTAAGCAAGCGAGCAAGCACTCGCACGCGAACACCCACGCATGAGCTTTAACTGGTAGGTGTTCTCTGCTGTAAGCCGCAGAAGAACGAACAAGGTGACCCGAAATAGGGCGAGTAAGTCTGGCTTGCTCGTGATACGTGATACCGCAGTTACGTGATACCGCATAAGAGGCAGTTATCCGTACAGAAATGGTGGAAACGTTACACAAAACACCAAACGATGACCGCCGGCCTGCCAATCGAACCACCACGGACCGTTACGGACATAGGCGTGCGCAGGGTTCCCCTTCAGGGGGGGGGGGGGGGGGGCGAAAATGCTCGTCGCAGCGCCCCCCCTTCCCTATTAAATCAATGTATGGGGGCAGACGTTGCGCCCCCCCCCCTTCTTAGGTGACTAGAGGGGGCGGCCGCCCCCTCTGCCCCCCCTCGTGCGCACGCCTATGGTTACGGAGGAAGGACAAGTTTCAACATCCCATGAAACACAAAAGAAGCTACTTCACGTCTAAAAAACGTCTTGAACGGCTAGCCGAAAGAGCTAATAGATGTTTGGTCAAGACATTCTGTAGCCGTGGACGGCTACCGACGGCTATCCGACCGTCGGATAGCCGTGCTAATGTCCCGCTAGAAGTTGTCTAAACAAAACGTTTTGACAAGACCAAGCTAAGACGTTATTTAGATGTTTTTTTACGAATCTTCGATTTTCAAAATGTCTATTTTAGGTCTTCTGTAGACCAAGACGTCTATAGTTGTTTGTAGCCGTTTCGAGAAGTCTTTTAGAGGTTTTGTGTTTCGTGGGATGAGCACCCCGCCGACCGAAGCTGATGCGTACTGGCGTGCGCGCCAATGAGCGCCTGCGTACGATTTGGCATTTCGGCGCTTCTCGACAAAACGTTCGAAGAATAATTGAAGTAGTCGTGTTGCGCTCGCACTACAGAATGTCTAAAATATGTCTAGTGTAGACGTTATGAGCATGTTTGGCAAACAAGGCTCTCGTAGTTGTTAAAAAGGCAAATAAACTGTATGCAACCACACTTGAGGCACGAATCTTAGATTTTCAAAATGTCTATTTTAGGACTTCTCATAGACCAGGACGTCTATAGCTGTTTGTAGCCGTTTCGAGAAATCTTTTAGAGATTTTGTGTTTCGTGGGGGGGGGGAGCGTAGGCATGTGCAGGGTTCGCCACTAAAGCGGGCAAAGTCCACCACCCCCCCTTTCCCGTTCGTCGAGTCCAAAGGACAACATGAATTGACAATTGTCAATTACACTCATTAATGAGTGTAAAAAAAGAAAATAAAGCGATGACGTGCTTCGCACACTAGAGGGCCTTCGGGCCCTGGCTTTCCTGAGGTAAAGATGGGTGGTAAACTGTTCTTTCAATATCAGGGGCAGTCGGCCGCCGTTATCATAAAAAATTAACTCTTTTTTTTTTTTTGCGAATCTCTCTAACAAGATTCTACTCGTGCCGGGGAAACCCTACATGCTTACCTCAAACATTGACGTCATCTGTGGTTTGGAAAAAGCATGGGAACTCTGGTATCGCTGGGTGCCCGCGCTACGCATTGAGAGTGGAGCTGCATTTTGCACAGGATTTAGAACATACACCAATTGCTACGCAATTTTTTTCACCCACTTTCATTCAGAAGTTAATGCATCCCCTATCCTTTCGTTGGCCACATTGTCTGTTGGATTCATAAAGTTATGTCGTGATCACCATAGGCGTGCGCACGAGGGGGGGGCAGAGGGGGCGGCCGCCCCCACTAGTAAGCTAAGAGAGGGGGGGCGCAAAGTCTGCCCTATACATTGACTTAATAGGGAGGGGGGGGGCGCTGCGATGAACCTTCGCCCCCCCCCCCTCCCCCCTCAAGGGGAACCCTGCGCACGCCTATGGTGATCACCCATCATTCACGTTCGCTAGGTAATGTGAACGTTTTATCAAGTCATGAGATGAAGGCAAATCGATACTTTGACAGATGTATTTTCGGTGGAAGAGCTTTTGGTTTGCCAAGAGGTGCCTCGCATAAAGGGTTTTTCCAATCTTCAATCTTCGATGAGCGAACGTGGCAAATTAAAGCCTCCTTCAGTTTCACCCTAGAAGCTTGCACTCATGCGCTCTCCGTCGGAGTTCCCAGGTGCAAAAGCGAATTACTACTGTGCATAATTATCTTGTATTATCACTGCTTTTTTGAATACCGCAAATTACAAAGTGCTCGTACTGTTACGAAGTTGGAAAATGGCGCGTGCCGTCAGTCGGGCAGCCAGCGAATCAGATCGGTCATTTGTGTGACGTCGTCACCCACGTGACATGGGCAGAGACGGCACCGCTGCGATCTGCAGCGATGCACACATTGAAATATTTAACGGTCTGTTAATAATATCCGAAATACTCGCGCTGCTAAATTGTCAAAACAGCTTCAGGCTCGAAGTTCATGACGATGTGGTTTAGAAGGCATTTCTTTTTCTCGTGAGAACAATGAGGGAACTTTGGATTCATTTAAAGAAAGAAAACGCAATGGTTAATGCCCACCCTTTTTTAAAATGGAGGAGGCGTTGGTTCAAAACGCGTAGTACACTGTACGCGTAGTTTTTGTTCCATTTCTTCATATATTTAGTTGTTGATGATGATAATGCGTAATACTGTTGCTCCCCTGTTGGCGTTGTCGCGCACTACACGCATAAACAGCTTGCCGTGAGGCGCGGCCTGAAACAACTTCGCAGAGCCAGCGAGATCCTGTATCATCAGCTGCTGCCGCGCTCCTCGTCACAAACGTCACTCTTGCTGAGGCGCTCCTGTGAGCGCACGATGGACCGCTACGTGGTTGACACGCGGCATCGGCGGTTGTCGCTTTGAAGTGAGTGCGCCGGCTAAACCGTTGACAATGGCCAGGTGAAGTCGCTCGCGCTGGAAGCCGTTCGCTGCCGTCGTCGCATCGGGTGAGTGCGCATTCACTCGGCATCGCAATAGAGCGTGAAAGCCACGCAACGATTTGACCCGTGTAACGTATCGGTCACTTTTTACGTGGAACAACGAGATGATCCGAGTTTGTGTGTGGCTCACAATCGATGAGCACTCGCGCTTTCGTTTACAGCGCGTATTGCACTCGGGTTCGAGCGCGCAACGCTCTCAAAACTTCAGGCGATTGACCTCAAACTCTTCCTGAAGTGACGACAGAACGCGCGGACGTAGTCAGTTGTCTCCTACGTACTGTGCGTTTCGCAGTTCTCCTTCTGCCGTTTGTGCTTCGTTTGCGAGTGACGAAAAAACCGGCCGTAAAAGCGACCGCTCGTCACAACCTGTTGCGAACGTCCGAGGAGTAGCGTAAGCCACGTACGCAAGGCGAACCGGACAATGCGGTTTTCTTCTTCTGCTTTTCACCAGACCGCTCATTGCAGTGCCGGCGTTTTTATTACGCTCGCCGAGCGCTGAAGTCGTGACGAAAGACGCGCAAGTTCCCGAGGATGCGTGTCGTCGATTGTTTTCGTTTTGTTGACCTCTCCACGTTCGAGCGAAAAGCGTTCGCAAGGAAATCCTGTTGCGCGTGTGTGGGCGTACTACAAGAGTCGTGGTGTCCATTCATTCTACTCGTGTTATTGCAGTCGTAATTAATGGGCGTAAAAGACGGTGAATACGGTTGCTGTTCTATTGTTTACTAAGAGGTTCAGCTTGTGAGGAGAAAGATTGGAATACGTCCAATTCTTTGTCCGTCGCGCCTAAGCATACAATGTAGCAACGTGCTGTAACGAACGATGTCCATACCTGACTGCTATCTGCATGCGGCTATTTTGAATTGAGATTAAAACACGCGTTTTCTATTCGACCTGAATAAGTTTTACAATGGGTAGGTTAAAGTTTTGCCTCGGGTAAGTTACTGTCTCAATGATCGTCGTTGTATCTACTACTGTGCATTTATGTACATATGTCAATAGTATGTTTGGAGGGGACCTTAACCAAAGATGTGCTCCATAGAAGTGCAGTGTAGTAGAGGCAATGACCACATTTGTTTGCCAAGCTTGTAGGAGAAAGATCAAAGTGTCATTTTGGATGCATGGAAGTCGGCCAAGAAAGGACGTGTAGCATTTAAAAATATTCAAGCCTTCTCTCCGACAAAAGCCTAACCGTAAGACTTTTGAGTATTGGTGTCGCATGGTGCACTGCTGAGCATGATTTAGCCCGATCAGAATCAAGTTTTACAACAGTGCTTGGCTACCTTTGGCAACTCGCGTAAAGGATCCAATCGCGATGGAGAAATATGATCTGGATCGGGCCCTATTGCATTCAAGCTAGGATGGTTGTTTGGCACCGGAATCAAACATCACGTTCCCGCAAGCCCAAATCAAAGATAACAAATTTTGGTGAAAGAAACATATTGTTGAATCAATGGAGGTAGAGACGAATTCATTCTGATTAAAAGAAGTGCTTGTGTACTTTGCTTACGTACATGTTCCACAAAGTCTGAAATTTCGTTGCGGGACACTTGTGGGTTCTCCAGACAAAATCTCCTTCACGCACCATCCCACACCTTGAGCATTTCCACTAAACAAATATGCCTTATTCGTTGGTCATGTGCGTCGATTTATCAATTCATTTGGCCTTTCTTGATGCCTGCTAGCTCATATGTCAAAATTCCCGACTTGGAAAGGTTCTAGTACCATGCAAGTGCTTGGACGACTGCTAGTTTTCTATGCACTTCGAGGTTTCTTTCTGAAAATACTTATGCATGTCCTTCATACCAGTCGGATTTCTGCAGAACTGATTTTGCCACGTGTTGGCCTTTTTGCAAGAAAACCACCTGTTGATTCGCCGCTTTTTGTAAAAGAGCACCTGTCAAGTTTGTGAGTAATGTATGGTGAGGACATGAACGCAGGTGTCGTCGATTTAAAGACCAATACTCTCGACGTCAAACCTTCCGGCCGCGTGTATTCCGCAAAGAAAACACATACACCAGCACTCGTTTGTGGGGGGGGCTCATGTAGTGGATGAAGTGGGTAATGCTAATGAAATGTTTCGAAGTGCTTTCCATGGGATTGCTTACCTATCGCAGGAGTCTTAAAAATGGGCCGCCAAATGTGTCGCCTTGAAGCAGATCTTGCTAGGTCGTTGCTCTGTGAAGTAAATATGCTTGCCAGCAGAACTGAAATTTCAGCAAGTGATTATGCATGCATAAGTGATTGCTCAAGAACGCCACCTTGGCTGCTGAAGAAGCAGTGATCAGTACAGCACTGTTGAAATTTCGGCTTGTTGGTACATATTGAAGACGAGAAAAATAGCGCTGAATGAACGGGGACACAAGAAAAAGACACGCAACACAGCGCCTGTTTTGTGTGTCTTCTTCTTGTGTCCCCTTTCATTGAGCGCTATTTTTCTCGTGATCAGTACTGGTGCCTGCAGAAAGAGGATTTCTTAAATTTCAAATGAAAGATTTGTTTGCACTGCCCCTGACATTTGCACATCGATAAAGTGTGTCTGCAGTGCCTGTTGTTGCTCCACACTTATGCTTCGTTTAATGCTTATTGCTTCATTCACGCTGTCCGGGGTACAGAAAACTTTGCTGATGTTTCGATCTTTCATCTCTTCCGCCTGGCAGCAATGACGGCATTGAAACTTATGGGTAGCGCAAAGAATTAAATGTGTGCACAAGAGAGAGTATGTGGGTGAAATGCAGGCTGGCATCATTCGTTCACCTGTGTGAACTTCTAAGTAATATTTGGTGAGGAAATTTTATATCGGCTTGTGCTTCAGTGAATGAAACTGATTTTGCCAGCTTTTTATACTGCACGCGCTTGCATTTCGAACCTACAATTTTTGGCAAATCTTTGCTGCATCTACTTGGCTACATCACATGAAAGTTTTTACGGTTGCCTTTGCAAAAAGTTTTTGCTGAAATATCGGTTTATCCCTCGCAGTCCGACAAGTGTTGATAGGATGACTGACCAAAAATAAGAAAAATTTAAAACATTGGATATTAATGTTGAAATCCGCTTCCCCTTGTTACTTGCCACAAATCTCCGTGCCAACCATGAATCGTGGAACATGATGGGTTCATAGCAGACACACGCAGTGTTAATCTCGTGGCCAACCACAATGCCGAATGATGCAACAGCACTATTTATTATTTTCACTGTTTATCACGTCCACAATGCTGAAGCTGTCTATTGAGGCAACCCAAATTGTGTACTAGGCTGGGCGGAAGAATTGCCATTTCTGCTTATAATAAGCAGGCTTGGCTTCTTTCTTAACTAAGTCACTTGTTGCGTTTTTTCTTTTTTAGGTTTATTCACATTTTTGCTGCAAATATAGTTTTTTTTTAGTGCTTCTAATGTTCACTAATAACGCATTTGTGTACGAGTTTATGTAGTTGAGTGTTCAAATCAAACATATGTTTGAGGAATCAGACGTAATGTTATCCGTGCACTGTACAAAATAAAGTTGTCTTCTTTACCTTCCCTACGAATTTGAGTGACTGTTTATTATAATTAAAAAATATTTTCTAGAATAAGGAAGTTCCACTTCTTTTGGGCTTCTTCGCAAAAGTCGTGCTGCATTTTTGGGGCTTGTTTTGGGATTATTTGCTTGTTAGCTCAGCGGCATCTGGCAACTCTGCTAGACGGCACCCAGCATGTACCTTGTGGCCCAAGTGGGTGGACCAATGGAAAAACCTTCATTTAAAACTTGTTTCACTCTACCCTCACAATTTCTGTTGTGCAGTAATGGCCTGCATCAGTCCAAAGCATACAAAGTAGCTTTATAGCTAACCAAGATTTCTTTTGAAAAAGACCTACTCGAAAACCTTCACACTTAGTGCAGATTGCAATGAATCCCAGAGTGCATATTGTGCTTGGACAGGAAGGGAGTCATAAGCGACCACTGTTCAGAACTTCAATTTGAAAAAGAAAAATGGTGATATCTCTGTAAATAAATTGTAATGTGTGTCACGTTTATTCAACATTGTCGGTAGAAACTGCAGTGTTTTATGTTTTCATTAATGCCAGCCCTTTCTTTTGAAAATACCATTGAAGTATTCTAAGTAATATGTATTCTGTTATATAGATTTCGTTATGGGTCTTAATGCATGATCTCATAATGTGCCGAATCGTAAGTCTTCATAGGCTGTTTCTAGGCACAGAAACAGTCTGCATTAATATTGTGATATGCTGGGTTATTTTGGATGCCTTTGCAAAAGACAGCATAAATGTAGTTCTGTCCATAGGCGTGCACACGAGGGGGGCGGGGGGGGGGGGGGCGCAAAGCCAGCTTCATACATTGACATAATAGGTAGGAGGGGGGCGATAGGGGGGTGCTGAGACGAACCTTCGCTCCCCCATGAAGGGGAACCCTGCGCACGCTTATGGTTCTGTCTAAGTGCTGTTACTGTATACCTGTATCAAAGACAAATACAGTGTGGGATTCACATTAAATGTATCCTGTCAGCTGCTATTGCTGAGCTGTGGCATAAAGCCCTGCCGTCTACTTATTGCTTATGTTTAAACATTAATCCAGTATGTGAAGTTACCTGGTGATTTTCAATAGAGGAAAGGAAATGTTTCAATTCATATTGGCTTTCCTAATGATTGTGTGTCAGTTTACAATGGGCTATAGCCTTCTGTGCATTTGACAGAAGACTGGGTCGCGGAGTTTATTGTTAGCCTGCAGCTGTTTTTGGAGCACATAGAGTACAAAAGCTGCAATAAAATTGGCTCAAACTCTCACACACAATGGCAGTGCTACAAGCAGTACAATTGAGTGTAAATCCAACAGACAGTGATAACAGGAAGAGCTTAGTAAAAAAAACCGGTTTCCAAGTTGAACAAACTAGAGGCCTTGGCAATATTTCCTGTTCAACAATTTCTCATCTCCATGTCAACTACATCTTCCGTTGAATGCCTGTCTTGTTATAATGAACATGGACAACAAGATCACTTGCTGCATATGGATCTGAAAGTATGTTTTTGAATAATGTGTACAATGCAATTGCCAGTTCAGCTATCGCTATGCTGTTTTTTCCTTCGCTTTATCGGATATTTATGTGTGTGATGTTGAGTTCTGGGAGTGTTAACATCACAACTCGTGGCTTCAGCGACAAATGCAGAAAATCGTTTTTCACTGCAGGCATGGTTATGTAGTACGTTATCTTAGGAGACAGCTGCCCAATAAACGCTCGTTTTGTTGTCTGAAGGGATCAATGCTGTCAGAGTTTTCACTCTCGCCATGCATTGAACAAGAAGGGTCCCTGAGGGGCTCAATTCTGGTTATTCATCATCTTATGAAATTAACAGTAAAAGCATCATGTTAATCACATTCTTTTAAAATGTAAAGGTATAAATGATAATGTAATGGACAATGAAATTATGAGTTGGGATCCTACCTGTGGCGTGCTTTCTTTTTTTTTTTGGCCTACATCATCATTTTACAGTTCAATTACAAAAACTAATTTACCCTGTGTCTTCCTAGGTTTCACAGTCTGTTGGCTTTGTAGCAGCTGCATTGTGCTGCAAGTAACGTTACAACCTCAGACAATAATGTGCCTCTTCACAAGAGTGCATGACTCAAGGATCAACACAGATCAAATCACTCAAAAAGTCTTCGAAATTTATGTTCGCAGCTGCTCAACACTGTCGCGACACATTGCAACTACTGCAGCTAAACATTTGCTCATTTATGTCCTAAACACGGAGTTACTAAGTGACCACAGCAGCTTTGTACAATTTTGTGCAACAAAATTTGCATCCCTCGGTTGCTCTTCTTGTCATTGTCTGCAATTGAAGAAGCATAAACTAACTATTACAGAAGCACAGCTCCTTGTTCTTTTGATACGTTATCTTTTGGCAAAGATAGTGCTTTGACTGGCAGGTGCACAGCCTAATGTTGTATGACAGGCCTGTCAGCAGATTATGCGGGACAGATGTCGCAAAGGTTGCAGCTGTCGAGTGGTGCAGCTGCAACCGAAAAGTTGCGCTGCGTCGTGCGGCACGGAAATGGTGTCCACGTTGCGTGACAGGGGTTGACGAAGCTGAAGCTACGTAAATGATATTTATTCGTCGTTGATAATTATTTATTTTACTTTCACGGGCCCCATATAGGGTATTGAATAAGGTGGGAGCATGATCAAAGCACAGCATTTGATTGTTTATCTAAATGACAAGAATAATGCATGAAAAGCGATACAACATAATTTATACCTCTGGAATGTTTCACAAACAGCATGGTATAGTAAGTATGAGAAGTTTACATTAGCAAATTTTGATAATGTAAACAGGAATGCATTGACAGAATCATTAATTTTGTGTAAACAGCCGTGGACCACACTAGGCTAAAACAAGTGAATAGATTGGGAGCACTTAGTACACAATGTCGGGCTGTTGGAAGCTTTCTGAATACTGAAGGATTCCGATTAACAATTGATTTAGGTAGTATATTCCATTCTGCTGTGGAATGGGGGGCAGAAATGAGTTAAATGCATTGGTAGTACCGTGCAGATGTTGGATGCTCGGAGATATGAGAAGGTCCCTATGCTGCATCAGTAAATAAACACTCAATTCAAAGAAAGTGAAAAATGGTCCCAAGTGGTGCTTGAGAGACAGGGAGATGGAAATATTAGTTTGCAATCAAACAGGTATCGCTGATGTTCTGGTTATAATGTGAATTTGTAGGTTTAGCTGGATAAGTCATGTAATACGTACAATGACTAACCAGTATGGTATTAGAGTAACTCAAGCGATTCAAGCAAAAAGGGGAAGTACTGTTAACGTTGCAAGTGATTCGATGGCGTAATGAGAGTATAAAGCTTTGAGGTTTTAGGTTTCGGTCATTGAGTTCTATGCTTAACAATATTTTGGCCGTGTTTGGAATAACTGCTGAAGTAAATGACCTTACAGCTGAGTAGTTGTCCTATTGCCAGCACAGGTGTCCCCATATTACAAACTGCTGTTAATGAAGTACAGCTCTCACTTAATAGGTTAATGAAGCGACATTGCCCCTTATGACAATGACACTGGTTAACAATGGCTAATGACAAACATTTGTCTTGCGTTTCTTGTTGCATGCAGCCTTAGGTGAGCAGGTGGATGACGGCCGCAAACATGGCGTGGTCTTCTTCCCTGAAGAACACTATCAACCTGGGCAACAGCATCATAGGGGTCAGCATACTGGCCATGCCCTACTGCTTCGAGAAGGCAAGTGCACAGCCGCATCCATTATGAACATTATTCACAGGGGTGACACAGCACAGGGAGAATACTGGAAGAGCTCATGGGCATTAAACCTGTGGATCTGTCAATTACATTCAATACAATGCCTGCTGGGATTCTCATTATTGTAATTTCGGTTTCAATCCTTGCACAATTTGACATTTATAACACGTGGGGATCTCTTGTGCTCTAGTTACAAAATATAGTACACAACAGTGGTGCAAACCAATGGGAGAACATTTAGTATTGCACGTTCAGCATAATAAGATGGCTAGCTAAGTCGCATAGCAGATGTAGCGTGCTAACGGAACATTTTGTGGAAACGACGAGGTTAGCTCGCCACACAGGATTATCGAGGGAAAAAAAAAAGCTTGCCCTGGCCAAAAACTGATGCCTGTGCGTGCATGGGTGAAGTCTTTTCGAGGGAGGCACACTCAAGAGAATGGGTGGGGGGGGGGTCGTGTGTCTGTCCCACAGAGACTGACTGCACGTAACTTCAACCCAAAGCCAAAGAGGAAGGAAGAAGTTCTTGCACGCAAGTAACCACCCCATTAAGGGGCACCGTCACAGGAGCGTTAGCGCCATTTCTTGCCCTATTGCACATCCAAACCAACCGTCATGGCAAGTGCCATCAAATGGAGGCCAGGTTCCAGAAGGGAGAGCTATGCGGGAAAAACAACACCACGGTCACGAGGGGAACGTTGACACAGTGGAGCACCCCAAAATACATAACGAGTCGGTGCCTGGGGAGTTCGTAGTGGAGTTTTAAAATGCAGTGCCATCATGAGGCACTCTGGGGAAGTGAAGCCCTTTAGCCGACGCTTTCATTGACGAGTGTTGCTCTCTGTTTCTCGTCCAGTGTGGCATAGTGCTGAGTTCGTTGCTCCTGCTAGTCAGTGGCCTGCTGACCCGCATGACCTGCCATCTGCTCCTCAAGTCCGCCATCACGGCCAGGCGTCGAAACTATGAGTTCCTAGGTAAAAAGATTTCGACTTTACCGTTGGAATTACGTCGGGAAATCTAATTTCGCTTAAAATTCTTTCTTTCACTGTACAAAACAAAGCTACCTTCTTGGACAGTGTTCAGCCTTTTAGACCTGTCTGAGCTTTTTACAGTGCTCGCGGATTGAAGTGCGACAATCTAACACTAAGTAATGCACGCACTCTCATTCGTGCGGTCTTCAGTCGGTGTCGCATTGATGTAATTTCGACTTGAACACTTGCATCAGAGCCGACATTACCTTTAGTGGCCAGATTTGCAAAGGATGTGAGGTGGTCATCTGGAGGAATGTGTGCATCATTCGTTATACTGAAAGTTTTGATGTCGCATTTCAATCTTTGAGCAGTTTCAGTCAAAATGGTTATTCATTGGCTGTAACGAAATTTCTCTGTGGCGAAAATCTGCTATGTATCAGCGCAGCATTGCCGCGAAAGTAAATTTTGCCAGAGCTGCTAATCTATTAGTCTAACTAATAGGTGGATATTAGTTAAACTATTAATCTAGCTCTTGGACCATTAATCTGGCTGTAAATGGAGATATTAATCTAACTTTCTTTAAATATTGTAGGACCTAAGCATACAGTGTGCGCACCTGTCAATCAGCAGGTAGCATTCAAAATCTACTGCGCTACCTCTGAGAATTACCTTTGTGCCAGGGCAGCCACTCGGATTTTGATTAGCCGTGCTACTTCTTGACGTTAACATAATGTAAAATACACAAGTGGGCCTGCTGAAGGCACAAAGGTCTGAGGGGCAGTGCCTCACACACTGCAGCATTGTGAAACATGGTGGTCCGAATGAATTTTAAATGTAGGAGATATTGAAAATGATTTGTAGAGATGGCCAGTTACTACAGATCAGAGTGTGAATAAGAGTGTGAAAATGGGATACAAGTGAAAAAATGGAAACAGGACCATAGAGAACACACAGACACTCAGAGTGTGAATAAGAGTGTGAAAATGGGATAAAAGTGAAAAAAAATGGAAACGGGGCAATAGAGAACACACAGACACTGTGTTGTGTCAACAGTCGAGAACATACAGAGCTTTGTCTGTGTGTTCTCTATCCAGTTTTCGTGCGCTATTTCAAACAGTGCGTGAAACAAAGAGATTTCGATAAGTCTTTTTAATCCCTTCAATGGGGGGGGATGACATGTATTCATTGAAAAACAACGGTCGGCAGTTCTTTTTTTTTATTAACGTGCTAGCTCAGCCCCGACGGACATAAATAAAGTTTTTCCATACCATACCATACCATGTAAGTGCACTTGTAATAGCCCCAAGAGTGTTTAAAAAAGGCTCTAGAAAGGCCGCCCTTCCAGCTTTCGCTGTGACTGTGCTGTGCGTTCCGTGCAGGCCTGGCGGTTTTTTTATCAACAGTGAACGATCTCATTATGGTGTTAGCCCATTTAGAAGAAGGAGCTGGGATCTGTTTAAAATGCTGCATGTCTTTAGGTAAACAGATGCACGACCTGTGACATCACGTAAACGCGTATCATCATGATGGCCGTGAGAAAGTTGAATGTGTAATGAGTGCACTAATATACTTATGTCGTAGTAATGTAGTAATGTAGTTATTCCTCGACTAACAAAAGAATGTCCTTACAGCTTTTCACACATTTGGACCAACCGGCAAGCTGGTCGTTGAAATCGGGTGAGTGTTGCAGCTTGCTGTTGCTGCTTCGTCATTGTCCATGGAGGGTTTGGCTTGCGACTCGGCCCCGGCTTGGCCTTTTGTGGAACAAGCTTGACCTTTGTGCCTCTGGGACTGAAAAAAATCGCGGTGGATCTTTTTGCGGGGAACTGCCGTAGTGTGCAAAGTGCATAACTACGGGAGGCAGAGACATAATAAACCATTTGTATTATTTTATTACATTGGTATAAGAGCAAATAGCTGATGCTAGCCAAGACTAGACAGTGCTGGTGTAATTTGAGTTAATGCTGCCAATTGCACACAAACTGCTATGTACTGTTTTCAAAAATAATAATTACCATTCTATGGTGTATGTTGTCCTGATGACAGATTTAGGTATTTTGTATGTCCCACAACACATCATTACAGTCTTTTCCCTGCCTACTTTTACCTTGTAAGGATAATTTTTTTTTAATGCTTACCCTAAAACTGCATTTGACAGCTCTGGTTACTTCTCAAAAACTGATTAACAGGTAATAATTTCATTTTGTTTTCATTTTTGCTGACCTATAACAATTTACGAAAATTGGGTTCTAGTTACTGCATCTGCATTTGCAGCCTGAGGCTAGTCAAGATTCATTCAAGTGTATTTATGAAAAAGCCGATTACATAAGAAAGCGATAATGATACGAACAAAAAAATATTTTTACAAACATTACAGCACTTTACAAACTACTACAACCCAATTATTGCACTATGATACTGCTATTTCAAATGTTTCCTACTTTTATATTATTTAAAGCAATGCAGACACATTCAGCACAAACACATTCCTACTTATAGAATGTTAGCGCGCATATTGCTACATTCGTACAAGCAACACATTCATGTAAGTAGTACTGTCATAATATGCTGTACATGAAAACAAAAATGTGTCATAACTGAAGAAATGAAATTACAAAAGATAATAATAGGTTGTAATACGTGATATCGCAGTAACTGTTTGGGGCTAGTATTTATTGGAACACATCTGAATATCTCACTTGTTTGTCTCCGTTTCACAGTGGCTAATATAGTGACAGACACAGACGAAATTCAAAGAAAATGGACGCAGCATGGCACTGACTATCAACTGAAGTTTGTTGGTTGAACCACACATATATGTGTGGTTCAACCCATGAACTTTAGCTGCTAGTCATTGCCATGTTGCATCAACATATGTGTAGGTCGACCAATAAACTTGTGTGGTTCAACCAGTAAACTTGAGCCGATAGTCAGCAACACGTTGCATCCGTTTTCTTTGCCTTTTTTCTGCGTCTGTCACGCTGTTAGCTGCTATGAAGCTATACCAACTTGCCCAGTGTACCATCTTATTGTCCATATTGAACAGCGCAAAAAACGAGACACAAAGAAGAGACCGCACAACACGAGCGCTGTGTTGTGATATCGCTCGATTGCGAGATGGCTTACTTGGACAATACTTAAATTTGCTGCATGCCGGCAGTCTCTTGTCATGTGCTTAGAGTGCGCGCGCATTTCTCTTCTTTCCGTTCTTTTTCTTTTCTTTGTGCTTGAATAAAGCATTTAGTTGTCAGTCAGCGCTCGTGTTGTGCGGTCTCTTCTTTGTGTCTCGTTTTTTGCACTGTTCACTATGAACCCCAACCAACTAGCCCAACTCTCCCTTTTGCTGCAGATCTTATTGTCTCCATTGCTTTCCATTACTGCTTCCCAGCATCCTGGGCTTTCTGCTGGGCAGCTGCGTGGCCTTCTTTGTGGTGATGGGAGACCTGGCCCCTCCGCTGGCCTCGGACTTCTTCCTGCTCGAGGCATCCCCTCGGCTGCGGCTGACCGTGCTGCTGCTGCTGGGAACCTGTGTGGGGCTGCCCCTGGGCCTGCTGCGAAACCTGGACAGCCTGACCTCCCTGTCCGCCCTCTCCCTGGGGTTCTACTGCCTGCTCGTGCTCAAGGTACGGCCCCTCTCGCTCATATCTGAAACGACTCTGAGGACACTGCCATTCACTCCGAAAGATCTTTCAAAGGTCTTTCAAGATCTTTTAATTGTTTATCGATTTCGATAAAACTTTTTGTGCTTATGTGTACTTTGTGTGCCAATTGCAAATATGCCGTTATTTTTCTAGCATAATACACTCAAACCTCATTATAACAAAGTTGCATGTTACACGAAAATAAGTTCGTTATAGCCAAAAATTCGTTATAAAGGTATATTCCTAACACTGTATCTATTGCAAGACTATTCTTCATTTACTTCGTTATAACTGATATTTCGTTATATCCGGGTTCGTTATATCGAGGTTTGAGTGTATGCGGTTTCTGAAATATAAAATATTTCGTGTTCCTTTTGGGCAGCAGGACTATTCCTACCATGAGAAAGTTAACAAGTAAATCAGCGTATCACAATAATTTGGAATTGCAGCTGCTTGTAGTTGAACAAGAATGGACCTTCTAAGTATATTTGAACAAAAGTTAGGCTGTGGTGGACCTTTGTGAGCGAGTCGATGTCAAGCCGAGATTACACTCACGAATGAAAGGTGCAGGTTGCCATATTTTTTCACGTATAATCTGCAACCTCAACAACGATTCGTGGAAAATTTTCTAAAAAAGATTGCCACGTATTACCGCGAAGCAAACTTCCTTGCATAGTTGGGAAGCACTGCCTTGAAGCCACGTTTGCACACCGGAATTAGCGTTTTTCGGGTTGACTTTAGCTTGTAACTTTTAAAATTTTCTGTGCGGGTTATACGAAGGTACGGTACGTTTGAAGTGGCAGAATTTCACATATATCGCTGCCGTGCTGTTGCCACATCTTCACTGACGGTGTTTCTCTGACGGCATGTGGTGTTGACGCAGGTGTTTCTAGAGAGCTTCCCGGTGCTGTGGTCAGGCGCCTGGTGGGACCGGGTGGTGTTGTGGCGGCACGAGAACCTGCTGTCAGTGTTGCCCATCTTCGCCATGGCTCTGTCCTGTCAGCCGTGAGTAGTGTTCCCGGCTTTGCCACATTGTCCCATTTCATCTTGTTCAGCGGGTAATGCTAGCGTTATACAAAAGCAGTTGACAGCGAACATGAGAAAGGAACCGTGAAGAAGTGCTGTTAATGGGAGTGTCTGCTTCACTGTGTGGCTTTAAAGAGACACTAAAGGGAAATAACATTTTGTGTTGGAGTGAAAGGCCTATGCTTGAGAACCTCTAAAACGTCAATGCAGTCGAACTCGAAAGTGCCGCGAAAAGTGATTGTTATATCAGTAGTTCGTTCCTTATGGGTTGCCCTTAAAAATGTGCACTTAGCGACCAAGACACTTTTTATTTCTGCGCATTTTTATTAAAATGTGCTAACAACCCCTTACGGTGACGAGTTAGGCCGTTTCACATGTTAAGTGACACTGGCTGCATCCTCACGAGTGAATTAAAACTGCCTTTGCGATGAACTGACGCCGTTTCACAGAAGTGCAATACTGTCCACAAGGAACTGAGCCGGGCCGTTTGCTATCTACACTATGTGCGCGTTTGTGCGTTCTTCGGACATGCTACACTCCAGACTGTGCACAGGTGCGGCAAGTAGTCCGTTCGTTCAGTACGATGAAGACGAGCATTTCGCAAGCAACGCACAAGCGGTCTCGCACGACGTGGTGGCAGTGAACTTGCAAGCAGCAGCATGGCTCGCTTGTACCACCATCACTCTGCATGGTTTATTCCACACGAGCAGCTGAGCAGATAGCTGCAGATGACTGTGAGAAGGTTGCGAGCAATTAGTCATAATGACACGTTTATCGCTGACCGCCACCTCGCCATCGCTATGTTCGGATGCTTATCCGGGAAGGCATTGCCGCAGTTGCACGGAATTCATTGATTGACCAGTCTCTGCTGTCAGATGGAACACCTTTTGAATGACCTTTCGAAGATGGAAGATGGTGCCAGATAGAAGACCTTTCACGGCACATTGTGGCATCAGCGAGTTGAGGGTCGTAGTGAACTTTTAGACGACAAAAAGTTATAGCTTCTTGCATTTCATGGTTTCTTGCACGTTCCAAGGCATTGTTTGGTACACCGTAGGTGGTTGTAGGATGCAGGAAATGGCATCAGTAAAGGTTGCTGTGCGAAAGGTGACTGCAATTCTTCAGGCTGCCTCCTATTCTTTTTTCTGACTGCCATTCAGCCACTGAAGAAACGGCTGGAAAGCAAGTGACCTCGCTCGCAGCATCCGAAATATGTGTGTGGTGCTCGCCGCACTCTGTGATATCTTCGTCGCAAGTAAACTGCAGCGGGGCACATGTGAGCACGCCTCTCTCGTGGTTTAGAATGCCTGTATTAACTTTTCTTTTTTTTTTGCTTCGTATGCACCATATTTTTATCGCGTTCATTTCTGTAGTGTTCATTGTAAAATTAGGAGGCTTTGAAAATTGTTCGCTATATGTGTACACAGTTTCAATGGGTACCATATGAAAATCATTAGTGCACCAAAATACGGTCTTTATAACCAATAGATTGTTATATCTGGAATCGTTATAAGTGGGTTCGACTGTGTTATGCAGAAGAGTGGTTTAGTAATCGAGCAATTTAGCTAAGTATAGGGCACAGCTTGCACCACGTGTGGGACATTCTGGAACAAGAGCCCAATGACGTAGAATGTCCTCAGTACAGTTAATCACTTGCACTGAAACTACTCGTGATATAAATGAACATTGCAGCGCACTACCAAAGCGTGGCGGTTTGGGCTGGTTGGTAGGTCATGCCGATTGTTATAGCGCGAGCTCAGAACGACGACAAAAGGACAAGAAGACGAGTGCTCGTCTTCTTGTCCTTTTGTCGTCTGTTCTGAGCTCGCGCTATAACAATCGGCATTACCAAAATTGGACTAAAGACGCGGTCGTGCATGAGGGCCGCACTTTATGAATAAAAGAATGTGGCCTGTACACAAGTCTAGTGCATTGTGTCTTACTGAAAAAACGGATTTCTGCGGGAAATGCTAAATCACTTTTAAACACAGACCGACATGAGATGAACGAGGCAGACACTGATTTGCAACTCCGCAAATTCGCAAATTTCGTGCGCTTCTGAACTTCTTAACCCCCCTCTCACTGCTTACATCTGAGTGTGACTGGAATTTCACACTTTCACTTGTAACTGCCAAGCTGCTTTGTGATGTTAACTTTGTGCTCTGGCAACGTTTATGATTTGGCACCACTACAGGTTTTGTATTTTTGCAGGCAACTCTTCGAAATTTTTGACACGGTGAATGAGCCGTCTTTGAAGCGCATGAACTCGGTAGTCAACGGTGCAGTCCAGATGTGCTCCATGGTCTACATCATGGTAAGTTTCCTGGCTTCTTTGGACTCTGCACATTATGTGTCTGAATTGACAAAAGTATTGTACGTGTGATACGCGAAGATGGCTTTGTGTTGTGTCTTTGGTTTTGGAATAATCGTAGCATAAAAGTTTGGACATGTGGTTGGGATGCATGCTGATCTCCGTAAAGTTTTCACCATACATTTGCTTCCGTAGTATGATTATGCATCCCCAACAATATGTCTGCGAGTCATTTAGTTTATCTGAAAGTGAATTTTCAAGGTTGGTAGCCAAAACCGTACCGTATTTCCTCAATTGAAACGCAACCACGATTGAAACGTGAGGGGCGACTTCCAGGAAGAAAAAAATAAAAGAATTGTGTGCATCATTGCACTTTTTATACAACTTCAATGTCGGTATTCGATTGTAACGCTAGGGTCGACTTCAGGTAGCAAAAATCTGGGAAAAAATGCTTGTTAAATTTGAGTTAATATGGTAATCACGCCTTTGTATCTGGGCCACGCTGTGTTTGTGATGTTTGTTTCCCTACAGTTTTCCTACCTTGCTTCAGATGGCGGCAGGTCAAAAGCAAATGGGGATCCTTCTGTGCTGAAATAACCGATGAAATTGTCGCTGTCGAATTCTGAAATGCTGGCACAGCTTGATCTAGTGTTGGCTGACACTGCCAGCTTTTCTTTTCTAGTGATATAATCACATGTACTATGTTTACACTGCGATGGGGCATGTGACATCATTGTAGATCATAGGCGTGCGCAGGGTTACCGTTCAGGGGGGGCGAAGGTTCGTCGCAGCGCCCCCCCCTTCCCTATTAAGTCAATGTATGGGGCAGACTTTGCGCCCCCCCCCCCCTCTTAGGTTCTTAGGGGACTAGGGAGGGGGGGCGCCCCCTCTGACCCCCTCGTGCGCACGCCTACGTTGTAGATGTTGAATGAAGCAGTTACCCATTTGGCTTTAACACATCATTCAACACATAGGCTAGCAGTTGAGAAGGTGATGACACGAGGCCCGATTACGCTATCGCATTCTACTCTTGAAGGTGAAGCTCTAGCGTCCTCCATGTTTTTTGCTCTCATTCTGGCACATTTTTTTGATGTATTGAAAAGAACAAGGTCACTCTTCAGTTGTTGCATGTAAATGGTACGCAGATGGGCTTCTTTGGGTACGTGGCGTTCTGCGGGGGCGATGGCCCCCCTGCCGGGCAACGTGCTCATCCGCCTGGGCTCCTCCCTGGCCTCGGAGTTCATCAAGCTGGGCTTTGTGGCCACCCTGGTGGTGTCCTTCCCGCTCTGCCTGTTCCCCTGCCGCACCAGTCTGCACTCGCTGCTCTTCAAGCGGGTGAGCTGCCAACGGCACTGTAGCTGCAACAGTCTTTCGTAGCGGTGTGTGAATGTGCTGGAAGGGCATCTAATCAAATATCAAATAATATTCAAATAAGAACTGTTTTTTCAAATAATATGAAGCTATGTTCACATCATGGTACAGTAAAAGCTCGTTAATTCGAATTTGGTTGATTCGAACTTAAAAGTTAATTTGAACTGACGTTCTGGTCCTCGCGGAGCCCTGTGTATTTCTACAGGAGAAAAGTTACGATAATTCGAACACGCTGCTACTTTTTCGATAATTTGATTCAGCTGCTACTTTTCTATTTTTTTTTGTTCCTGTCGTATTGAGGCTTTCCTGTATTGATTAGGGAGGGCCCGGTTTCTTTCAGTGTGTGAAATGCACAGTGCATTTCTGTACATAGAACAATTAACTAAAACTGTTAAACTGGTGTCAAACTAATAATCTTAGTGATATTCTCTCTGTAGTGTTGTTGTATTGGTGGAAGAGTGTTCAGTGTGCAAGTTGTTTCGGAAAGCGGTACAGCCCGTCGAGAAATTAAGTGTGGTCTGTTATCGTTCTCCACTTTTCTGTCTTTTTCTTTTTTTCACTTGCATGTCTGTGGTCTTTGTGCTCTTGCATTTTCCTGTGCTCTTTTGCTTGGGCTCACAATTGCTGTTTCTTGGCTGCCTCTAACGTCATTGCCTGATGTTTTCCTCTTGCTGTGCTACCTCACGTGAAACTTCAGAGGGCTTTTAAAGTGATGGAAATGCTACGATAAAGCTACTTCCAGCATCATGGACATGGACGAATGTAGGGGTTTAAGTAGGCGGTATGGTTATAAATGATTTCCATGAAATAATAACCTGAATTCTGTCGGGACGGTTCCAAGTGAGCACTGACGCCACCTGCCAGGAACACAGTTCAATCTACTGAGATGACTGGAACTGGTGATGAAGTCAGCACCGACTACCTACACATTATCTCTCTCTGTTTCTGTGGCCGTGCGTCACGCCAGAATAGCTTTAATGCACTGGTTGCGGCAGCACAGAGATAAGCATCAGACAGATTTCATTGATTGGATATGAATGGCAATTTCAAATTATATTACCACCGCCACCACTGATTGTGTTTAAAAGCTACTTACCGAGTTCCAAGTAGGAAAATGAAAATGTCTGCAGTAGACCCCGGAGTCAGGGTGTAATTTTTTCACATTTAAGAATTCCACATCAGCATTTCCCCTTTGTAAAAGCCTTTTGGGAATTGAAAGTCAACAAGAAAGCCTGGAAAACTTTGAAGTGCCATAAAGCTTTTTCCTTCTGAAGTGAATGCCAAATGCATTTCATCATCCATAAAGATAATTGTACTACGCATTCATTCTTCGTTTAAATCATACTGTTTGATGTTGAGCAATTTTATGATAAGCAAAAAAGGAAGCTTTGAAGCGTTCGTTAAGTTTTTTCTCTATATATCTTTTTTTTTCACCTTTCTGATCGTCCAGAGTGCACCCAGGGATTTAAAAGTAAAGCTAACCACGTCGTGCTGCAATGTAACGTCCCACAGCACATGACATTGCGCAAGCGGTCTCATAATAACGCCTAGTGTCGTCGTCCCTGCGCAGGCCAACAGCTCTCGTGTGTGTCTGAGCCCCAGTGCCCCAGAGTACGAACGTATGTTGGCCCCGGTCTCTCCTGGGGAACAGGCAAGTGTCAGGCTCGTTGAGTGAGTAGAGAGTCGCAGCGCCCTCTTGCAAGAGTACAGCACCACGCTGCTCACCACAGAGCACTCGTTACGCTCCCTGCACCACCAAACACCGGAAAGTCACTCGCAGGAGCACTGCAGTAGAGCGAGACTTTCTCAACAGAGTCTACAAGTCCTTATGATGACAGAAACACCGTCATTGGGCAGCTAGAATTTTGAGTTGATTGTAAGCACTGTACCGTGGTGGAATAGATTTCTTGAATCCTTAGAGCCTGTGAGACGTTGTAACAGCGGTTGTATCATCCGACTGTGAAAAAAATTGGCCGTGTATCTGCGTGCTTCGCTGCAAATGTCGTTGAAAGACGATAGTCTTCTGCCAGCCATACTACTAAGTTTTGCCTTGCCTCAGACAGCGCCTCCTCTATGTTGAATCGGCCACATCTGGCTGGCATTGATAAAATAGAGGAGGCACTGCGTGACATATGGACGCCATCTGGTAGTAGCACCGAGAAACGTGAGCTTGTGCAGAACCCAGGGCCACTTCCAGGCTTTTTTTGTGCATAGCGTCGCAATTTCAGCGCAGCCTAAGAAACACTAGGGTCTTTATAATTACGTATCTATGGATTTTCTATTAAAGGAACACACCACGTAATACTTACGTATTGATGTTGCGCCTCAGAAAAGCGGAACTTTGCTTTTTGATCGACAATGTTCACAAGTATGAACGCAGCCACTTGTAAAAGAATAACAGCGCCGTTCCGCGCTGTTATTCTTTCACAGTGTCTCTGACATTGTCACAGCTGAAAATGGTTTGCTTCGTTCCCAGCCACGACAGCTGCATTCTGAATGGGCTTAGAGTAAGAATTACGTGTGTACCCAGCTAACGGTACGCGTTAAAAAAATCCCGAGTGGTCAAAGTTAATCTGTAGCCCTCCATTGCAAACTAACGGTCCCCTGAAAACTCGGTGTGCTGTTTCAGTAGGTTTCAGGAGACCTCTCACTTTGACTTGTCAATAACTGGGGTTTGCCGCAGAGTGCCATCTCGCGTCGTTCGCTGCAGCGGCCTCTTTTTGGTGGCTACAGTATGCAGGAACTCTCATATTTCTGCTCTCAGCTAGTCTTGCTGCGAATTGGGCTTGCCCTAATGTTTACGTCCTTTAGTGTCATTTATTAAGAATATTATGTTATTCAGGGTGAGTTTGAGTCATGCTTGTCTGCCTGCACTGCATCATTCACATCTCTTTTTTCCTTGCATACCTGCACGCTTTTTATGCCACAACTTGCAAATTTTCATGTCTGCCATCTGTTTTCCAATGGCATTGCAAGAGGCCATGCTGACCTGCTGAAGGGCGCTGTTTTGGCATTGAGAAATAGAAAACTAAATGAGCACATATGGATATGCCTATACATAGCATACTTTTCAGACAAAGCATGCAGTGGTGTGGAGGCTATACAATAAATTCAATGAGTGAAGTGTATAACGCTGTGCATTTTGTGGTCAGCTTTAAAATTTAGCACAAGCATGCGCATGGGGCACCAGGACGAGCTGCTAAGGAAGAATCCCATGAAAGAAAACTGCACAGTGCAGAATGTTCAGAAACAAAGTACTGACAACTGCATCACTACTTTGTTTTCCTTTAGGTTAGCAAACGTTCCTCACTCATTATAATCCCACCTAAAAAATTAGCAGTGGTACATATTTTCTGGTTAAGTCATTGAACTACCGTTTCTCATTGCAAACGTCGCTACTACAAGGAGCCTTGCTATCCACCACAGTAGCTTGTGCTATGTACGAAAATGAAGTGTATGTATCTTACTATTGGGAATGATGACACCACGTGGCACACTGCCTGCAGCTAGAATGTTAGTAATGTAACTTGTATTTACATGATGTGGAGTTGGATCATGTGCAAGAGTGTCTTCTTTAGTGCTGTTGCATGCTCCATTTTCTATTGCACTTATGTGCAGTGTTGGTTAACTGAAGTACTTCTAGGCAAGAGGGATTGTTCCACGTTTTTAGGGGCAAAGCTCCTTAGGGTGTGGGTCTGTCCCTCCTTTGTAGTATGTAGTAGTAGTAGTAGGTAGCCACGTATAGTGGGATGTACCCACTCCACGTGATAAAGATGACGATGACGCCTGATGACCATGAAGAATAAGCGCGTTCCAGTATATTGTAATGTACCCACTATACGTGATGACGATGATGCTGATGAGGAAAACAAAATCAGGGGAACCCCCTCCTTGTGGTCCGTAGAGCTCTTGAACAAAATCGTCTACCTCATCGAGTGGGCAAAATTTACGGGGATTGACGGTTTACCAGATTACCTGCGGAGCTTCGCCCACTCATCATCATTCACTTCATGGATATGGCGTGATTTTTTTCATTTAAGGTCTTTACACAATGTGTGAGAAGGTACGGTGTTTCTGAGGGAGGATTTCAAAGTTAACTCGCTCCACATGCTATTGCAGAACTAGAAAGCTCATGGTAGCGTCTACAGAAATTTGATGGGGGTTAAATTTAGGTGGGAGATTTTAAAGCGCGCACATGCATGTACGAAATAACCCTCTCCTTTTGAGAGGTGTTCGGTGGCCCAGCGACATATCTAAAAAATCAACAGCTGTATTGGGTACGGTAGAATATCGTTAAACGTAACCTGAAGGGGCTGGGAAAATGTGGTCCGTTTTACAGGAATTTCTTGAAATGAGAGAGATATAGAGGGTTAAGGCTGTCAAATTCAAAACCAACCAAATTAGAGGCCGCTCCGTTTAAGAGGTGATTCTGTTTAAGTGAATTCCATTTCCTTAGACTGTTATGTAATTGGTTTCAACATGCAAAGGTATCTCGTTATAGATCATCTCTGAATATGTCACTAGCACACGTGGTCGTCGGCAGGATTTTCTCTTGGTGGGTGCAAACGAGCGTTGCATCGCGAGTGGGGGAGGGGGAGAGCACTGGTCTAGCTTGGGTGAGGGCAAGTACTGGCGAGGCTTGAAGGGGGCAAGTGCCCCTTTTGCACCCCCTGCCGACGCCCATGCTAGCACATGAAAATGGCCAAACTCGCATGGTGGTACGTCCTAACGGTGGATTCTTGCCCTGCACAGGGCAGCAAGTTCCACGACCCTTCGTACGACTACATTCCTGACGGGCAGTTTCGGATGCTGACGGTGCTGTTGGTGGGAGCCACCTTGGTCACAGCATGCCTGGTGCCCAACATCGAGATCGTGCTGGGCCTGACTGGTTCCACCATTGGCACGCTCATCTGCGTCATCATGCCCGCGCTCGTGTTCACCCGCGTCCAACCCAAGAGCACCAACGAACGCCTGGTTGCCAAGGTGCGGTGGTTGTGCTCGGATGCTTTGGTTAGATTGAAAACATTCGAGAATGAAAAAGTTTGTGAATGTTCCCGTACCTTTAGGCCTTGCTTGTGCCAAGCTGTGTTACAGTTTTAGTTAACGAAGTTCAGTTGATGTAAATAGATAAATAAATAAATCAATAAATTGAGTCACTACATTGAGCCACTAGAAATATGGTTATATCATGCATGCAATTATGCGATATCTTAAATCCTTGATAAATTTTAATTTTCTGTTTGAAACTTCCAAATTTAGCTCGTGTCCATACCTGTTAGGATGTACTGTATTTACTCGCATAATAGGCGCACTCGCATAATAGGCGCACCCCCCAGTTTGGTCGCGAGAAATCAGATTTTTTTATTTCCGCGCATAACAGGCGCACCCCGAACTTTGCCGTGATCGGTAGTTCTGTGCCGTATTTACACGGTTGCAGTTTGACGCCCTCTTACGTTAAACTTAGCGAGGAAAAAGAACAGTAAAAAGACCGCGTCAGCGCTGCACCAGCTGCGCGGGCACGCTGAGTGAGGAAGAAGGGTGGTTGCCTGGGCGTCGGAATAACCTTTGCATCGGCGCCGGCGCGCTCCGCATGGAACGTGCGATCGCGTCCTCATCAAGTGCGCTTTGAGTTTCCTGTCGGGAAACGCGTCGTCGTTATCGCGTTTGCTATCTCGTCCACAAATTTAAAAGCTTTTCGGCTTTCCGACGTGAGCTTTTGCCTTTGCTGCCATTACGCGACTTGCACAAGCTCAGCAGACTTTTGTCGCCGTTGATTTCCCGGCCGCGAACCTAAACATTGTATCACGCGCGCTATCTTGGATCAGTGCTTGAGTGCGATCGTTTCGGCGCCTAATCTTCATGTTGTCTTGTAGAAACTTCCCGCGACAACATGCCGAACGGTAGGCTAGGCCTAATCGGCGTTGGTTGCTTTTCGGTGGCGGTCGCGGGCGATCCAAGTTGCGGTTTTGTACGAAATCAATGTAACTCTGGCTGGTGCTTGTAACACTCGAATGATGGTTCGCGATTTGATTGCAATGTCTTGGATATGGGGTCACAGCCCGTGAAATCGAACGATCGGCCATTCAGTGCACCAAATTTCGGTCGTGATAATGCGCATAATCTAGGTGGCCTGAAACGTAATCGGCGAATTTCCGCGATGGCGCTTTCTTTTCGCAGTTTTTTTTTCCGCGTTCATTTTGCTGGCAACACGGGTCTTTCGATGATAATCTTTGGAAATTTGAATGCTTGTAAGCACACCGCATCGCATCGCATGCCCCGATTTTCGGACACTCGAGACTGCATGCTCAACACGTTTTGCGCTAGTGTAGCCTATGAAGACGGTTGTTTCGGCTGTAGTGCGGATATTCGTGACTTTGGCGACTTACGTTATCAGCGGTCTATGCTGCAGTCAGAAATAAAATTTTCAGAAATTTTTCCCGCGTAATAGGCGCACCCCGAACTTGGAGCAGGATTTTCTGGAAAAAAAGTGCGCCTATTATGCGAGTAAATATGATATTCATCACACGCATGCTCATTTGTCATAAGTTGCGCGTGCACATTCTGTCCTATTGCGTTTGATTACTGCTTTTCTTTCGATTCATTTTGACAGTATGACCATATATATTTTTTCTGGCACTTATGTTATTTATGGACGTGTGCTAATATTCAAAGTTCAGAACATTTTTCGAATAGTGTTTCTTGCTATTTGATTCGATTCGCACCGGAATTTTACTGTTCGAAGTATTCGAGCTTCCGCAAAGTAAATATAATGGTTTATAATTACGGAAAATAAATATAACGATGATAATCGGTGTGCAGCATGCTTGGTCTTGCATTTTGGGGGCGCTGCCGTGCGAAAGAGCTAGTCACTTCCACCGGTTCTCCGAGCGGTTGCCGCACGATGGGCTTGGTCGGGGGGTCCGCTGCCGATGCGTAAAATGCCGATCGACGGTTCCGAGGAGCCAGCGGTGGTGCAATTAATTGCATGTGATGAAGCACATTGCACCTTCCTCGCTTTTGCATGACCGCTAGCGCGATGTTCTTGCCCGCAAAGTTTAGATTCGTCTCGTACAGGCACTGTGTGTGTAGTTAGGCCTAGCCACGACTCCAAACAGTAAGCTGGGTCGTGGTGTGCATAGCCCCAGTGCCCTATGTTTCAGAGTACTTCGTGCTCGATCGCGAGTATGACGGCGCCATCTCTTGATGGTCTTCATAAGAATATCTAAAATGCTGATAAGCAGAACCTCTAACTGTGGGTCCCCAGGTCAACGCTAACTGCAGTTGGTCCAAGACGCGTGTCTGCGATGTTCGCGACAAGCACGGCGCACTATCATAATCTGATGATTGACCTTTCGCTTGCAGCTGCCAAACTAAAGTGTAATTATATTCTAAATGATCATCAACCCGTGAACACAGAACGAGTGCAAATGCATTACCTAGAAGCGCGTTTGTTGGTGGCCTTGACCTCGCAACGCGCAAGCAGCAGACTCTGTCCAAGAGTGAGCTTCAGACCAATGGCAAGGCATGCTGGAGCAACATGGTGGACGCTGCCAATGGGAGCCCTCGAAACTAATTTTGAAGAGTTGCCTTTTTCCGCTTGTTTGTAAATGGAGGACCTTAGCTGAAGTGCGAAATTGGAAGACAGAGAAATGCTCTTTCTGACGACTCCAAAATGGCAGCGCCCGGTTGTGCCGTTGCGGAGCTATATTTTATTATAATATGAATTAGAATATGCTGAGGGATCTTCTGAAACATTTTTTCAGCAAGTTTGCTTCGAAGTGCCTGAAAAATATTCGAGAAATATTCGAAAATTTGATTCACACTCTAACTTAGTTATTCGAATTCTCCTCGCGCCCAAAATTTTGTTATTCGCGCAGCTTTAGTTCAATATGCAAATGTAACCTTTTTGAAGGGCACATGTATTTAGATGCATTTGTGACTAGGGAATCGCGTGTTGTGTTAATGAAACTATCATAAGGAAAAGCTTTTGTTTGGTATTGCGCATGCATGCACTACTTTGCTTGCCTGGTTGTGGCCACCTGGGCATGTCAAGCTGTATGTATGCTTACAGCTTTCTTGCCAGGGTAAAGCATTGTACTTTGTGCATGTTAATAGAACTTGACAATGGAAACAGCAAAACCAAGTACACATGCCTAGTGCATTTTATTCGTTCTAAGTAATTTGTTCAATTCTTGCTTAGGTATGAACTGGCTTGCAATCTTCTTTGTTTTATCTATGTGTTTGCTTGAATTTTGTTGTCTCGGCTTAATCTCCTGCAACTCGACTGTAAAAGCATAGAGTCATAGAGTGGATGTAGCCAGAGCATTTCGCATGCAGTTTCTTACCTGGGCGGGTCTCTGCATCATGATTGGCTGCACGATGACCACGCTGACCCAGGTGCGTCCCCCAGACAGAGGCTCCGCCCCCAGCCGCATGAACCCGGTGGCTGTGGTGGTCTCGAGACCGGCTCCTTTGCTTCGTAAGTCGGCCTAATAATTTATCATGCGCGGCGCGAATTGTATTGTTGTCTCGGAATGACGCGAATACGAGAAAAACGCCCAGCCTGCGCGGAACGTGTAGCACAGTCACAGCAAAAGCTGGGAGAGTGGCCTTCCTAGAGCATGCATGCCTCACCGAATCTGGCTGTCTGTCCATTCTGCTTTTGTGATTGAATTAACTAACCCCCCCTTTCTGCTCAGGGTAATCACCTTATCTTGAAAGGTGACTTTGCAGCAGCATTTTAGGCAGTGCATGTCTCGTGGCATTCGTCTATTCATTGTTTCTCCGGGACTGCCTTTGAGATCACACTATCAATTAGCAGATCTTAACCCTTTAATGCCTGAATTATGAAACCGACGAACAAAATAAAAACTGTTTTCATTTTCTAGCTTTAAATAGCAACCTTTAATTGACTCCGCAGTTAAATGATCTAAAATGCAACTTTAATGCATACTTTTAGGTATGTCGCGAATTCGCGATATGCCACAGAAACGAGGATCTGGCAACAAAAAACGTCCTTCAGAACTACGTAACATGTCGTGTGCCACCTCTTGGCTGCGTACACACCAAATAAACAAAATTATTGAACATTGAACTTACGTAACTCAGGCGAGAAAGAACAAAGAAGAGAGAGCTGTCGCACGTACTTCGCGATCTCCGCCATCAGCTACAAAACAATTGGTTCTAGCATAGAATACCTTACACAAAAAGGCACAAGATTTACATTCTGAAAGCTACGTTCCCCGTGAGTACTTGACAGCCGGCATTAAAGGCGGCACGCGTTTCGTGACTTGTTGGCTCGGAATTTTTCGGTATGTCGCGATTTCGCAACACTCGGCAGTAAAGGGTTAAAAGCTTAATGACGGGACATGATTATTTCGTAAATTTTTTTTGTTTGTTTTTTTGTGTCATCATGATAGTGGTGTGGTATATATGTATGCTGACTGACGAAATAAACATATTTGGTTGCTAGTCAGCGCCCTGTCCTGTGTCCTTTCATGTCCCGTCATTTTAGCGCTGTTTTTCACTTCTGTAAACATGAACCAACCAGCCCAAATGCGTACGCTACTGCAGGTTCAAAGCTCTCGACAACCTGCGCTTAAACATGACCGTTTTCCACTGGCCAACAAATGTTGCAACATTATGTCACCTTGTAAGATGGGCCCTTCACGTATCTTTATTTTCTTGAATTTTATCGTCGAGCTGCTACGGTGGTCTAGCAGGCTAGGTGTCGCGTTGCTTTGCTTAAGGGCACGACTTCAGTTCTCACCCGCAGTGGTGGTGTTTGTGGCCAAGTGAAGAAGAAAAAAAAAAAAGCCAGTGTGCTTACATTGAGGCGCACGTTAAAGAACCCCTGGTTATCAAAACTAATTCAGAGTCCCAAACTGTGTTATGCTTTATAATCATATCCAAAAAACGGCAGGAAGGGGAAGATAGAAGCTTGTGATGAAAAAAATCCGTAAGCAGGGGGGTGTGTTTTCGAGCCGACAAGTCGACAAGTGGACTTGTCTTCCAGCCTTGAAGAAGACAAGTCCACTTGTCGGCATGTCGGCTCGAGCACACACCCCCTGTTTACCGATTTTTTTTATTATAATCATTTTGTGATATTAATATGTAAAACCCCAGCATTTATTTCATTTGTTTTAAATGTTATTGTCAATGTGCATGGTGTATGTTCTGAATTAGTCGGGTATGGCTGTCAGCATAGCAAGGTGTGTTATTGCACCACTTGCAATGTTCTGCTGTTCTTTCGTCGATATGGTGCAGAAAAAGACGACGTCAAGCTGGCGAATGCCTCACCTGGACCTGATCTCGCAAAACCGCTTTCACCAAAGGCTGATGTAGTGCCACCTGCAGCCATTCTGTCACCCAAGGGCATGCAACGTAAGTAAACTCTTGAAAGGGCATGCTGGAATAACAAGCAATCTGACTAAAAGAAAGATTTAGTGAGTAGTCAATCGCACAAAGAGATGCGAGATGCTGTTACGCTCGGTCAATGACAGTCAAACCTGAATATGTTGAGCGCAGATACGTGCATCGAAACATTGCCTATGTCAAGCTCTTTCCATATCTCATCGCATATCGCACATATTTGTCATCTTTTTTTTTTAATTTTAAGTATGAATGGGGTCAGATGTGAGATGGATATGTATCAAACTCTGCCATCCCAGAGAATGTGCGCTGCATTGACAGGTGACAAGCTTTCCCACAACACACCTGAAATGTTTGATTCAATTTGCCTTTAAGCCGTTAATTTTTATTATTCAAATTCATTTTGTGCTAGAAACATTGATATTCCTACACTGCTAATTTATCTACAATTGGCAAAGAACAAGGTGCGTGCTGGAGCGCGTTAAAGTATGGCACCCAATGTGCGATGACAAACATGTGACGTCATCACTGCTATCACTGCATGCTGTGAAGGTAAGTTCAGGGTGCAATCACTATGCAGGAAAAAAAAAAAAATGAAATTTAGATAACAAAGGTTCTCAGATGCGATCATTACGCGAGTAAATATGGCAGCTAAGAGAAGTGTCTTAGGAGCATTTGTCAGCACATGTGCCAGAGATGTATTGCTTAACTTCGAAAATCATTCTCTTGTAGTTTGTGTATTTTCTTAAATTTGTATATATGTATATTTAACTCCGGTATGTTATGTGCAATAAGTCTGCATTCCTTGTAAGGAACAGCTGTATGTAGTGATCATTGTGTGTTGTCCGTATTACTGGTCCACATGGAGCTCTTTTTTTTATAGTATTGCTAATTCGATGTGTGTCAAGCCATCACTCAATATAATAGCGTCTGTGGCACCCGCTTTTGCAGCGGCAACGGTAGCGGAGAAGAGACTGGAGCCGCCTGAACCTGTCGAATTTCCCGTTCCCAAAGAGGTAAGTTCACGCTGCCGGCAGAAGGAACTGGAGCATTCTTTCCACCGTCAAACTGGATAAATGTGTCATTGGGAGCCTCTGTTGTGCTCCTTTTCCAGCACTCCACTCTGGAGTTACGATGCGAGACACCTGCGAGGAAACGCATCCACAACATGGAACTTGCATATAATTAGAAGGAGCTGTATTAGATGTTATGCGTCAGTTGGCAAAAGCAAGTAGGAACTTTCTAACTGAAGTAATGAAGCAGTCACATTGACATTCACATACACCGTATAATCTTGAGTAAGGGCAGCACCTTAGTATGGGCCCCACCCTTCTCTTTCAGACTAAATAATTGAGAAAAAAGTTGTTCATGTGATAGCTGCACTTGTGTTTTCAAACTCCCTGCAAGATTCAGCCATGCTGCCATGTTCGCACTGCAACCCGAGGTATCCAGCGCAAAGCATTTTTTAGTGGCACGAGTACCGAGTGACACTCCTCACTATCTTTGGGACTATCCTGTTAAGTGCTGGTGCGAGTTGTTGGAACACTTTGATAAAAATTTTGATGATATAGAAGGCATGAAATGGGTTAAACTAAGAGTTGTACAGTCGAACCCGTTCAAAGAACTTGAGAGTGCCGCAATAAGTAGTCGTAATATCATTCCATATGGACTCGCCCTTAAAAACGTGCACTTAGCGACCAAACTGGTTTTCTTTTCTGTTTATTTTTATTAAAAAGCGCCAAAAACCCCTCTGGTGACAAGTTAGGCCTTTTCTCATGTTAAATGACGCCTGCTGTGGGCTCACGAGTGAATTAAACCACGTTAGCAATGAACTCGTGCCGTTCCACTGAACCGCGGTACCACCACATGGAACCAATCGTCCCTGGCTAGTTGCGTGCAGCATGTCGCTTACTCTGCTCTCGCTGGTGCATGCCAGGCCGTTTGCAGTCTAATGTATGCGCGTGTTTCTGCATTCTTCGCGCATGCATCACTCTGGGTTGTGCTCGGGTGCGGTGAGTAGCCTGTTCGTTCAACACAACAAAGACATGCGTTTTGCAAGCAACGTGCAAGCAGCGGTGGCGAACTTGCAAACGGCACCAAGATGCGCTTGTACCGCCGTCACTCCGCGCAGTTTAAACACACGCAGCCGAGCATGATATCTGCATATGACTATGATAAGGTTGTCGGCGACATAGGTCGGCACTTTAAGGGAGTACTCGCTCAAACTCACTCACCACAATTTTTTCAGCCTTCGCACTCACTCACGTTCACAATCACGTCCACTCACACTCATGAGTACTCACTCACGTTCACACTCACGACCACTCACACTCATGAGTTCTCACTCACGTTCACACTCACGCCCACTCACACGCATGAGTACTCACTAGGGGTGTGCGAATATCAAAATTTTCGAATACGAATCGAATACGAATACTTAGCTTCGAATACGAATCGAATATCGAATAATCAAGGGATGCGATTTTTTTCACCAGTAATCTTTTACTTTACCATATATTTATGTTGAAAACAGTACACTTGTTAGCTATTCTTTATTGCACAAAAAAATGTCACCATCTGTACTTGCCAGGAAGCACATGACTGTAATAGATTGAGCTTGTGACTGCGATGTCTTGGGTTCAATTCACATGTTGAACAAACTTTTTTTTTTTAACATGGTAGCACTTTATTACAAAAAAAAGAGCTTAATTTTGTACCTGCAATGATGACTAGTGAGTAAGATGACGCTGGTTTGATTCCAGCCATGGCAACCGTATTCTTATGAGGTGAAATGTTAAATTTAGCGATTATTAAAGCATACTCGTGGGTGGTAACAATTCATCCAGGTTCCCGCGGTATCAGTTTTCGCTCGGAAGACCCCACATTTTATCGTTTTCTTTCAACTACACACCAGTACTCGTTATCTGGCTTGCCTCCGTTCCCATTCTCGAGAACTGCGCGCTCGCCATTTTCCTATCAAGAGTGCTTTGTCACGCTGATAGCCGCACGATCGTGACCAAGGAGTAGCGGGTGCGCGGTGATAACGTGAGGAAAGCACGCGAGATAGATGACTACTGATGCGTGACAGAAAGACGCCTCAAATACGCCTTTTTGTTAACGCAGCCACAACTCCCTGCGGCGAGGGCACCATTTTGCCGCATTGCGACCGCCTTCGGCGCACTGGCTGCCGACGGCAGTAAAGTGACGTTGGCAAAACAGCGAGATCGCAGTAACGGTGTAACGGAGGATTGATTGCAGGAAACGCTGCATGCCGCGCGAGTGTGATGCGGGTACGACAGATTCCCAAAGGCGCTGTCGGGAACGCAGCGGAACTACGCATTAACTGCCTCAAATTTCCGTCCGTCGCCTTACATGCGCCGTCGTTAGCAACAGAGAAATATATGTGATGACGCCATTGTAACGTTACCGAAAGCGTGCGGCCTTTTCTTTGTTTGTCATTGCGCGGAAAAACCCTTCAGTTGATTCGCATGACCGTGCGTTACAGCAAATCATTTCGGAACTATGATGGGAATACATGCTGAAGTAGCAGCACAGCCGACGGACGACTCGTCAAGCTTTCTTCGACGCGTGCGCGCACATTAATTTTTACGGCGATCCATTAGCGAAAACTGGCGCAGCTACACATGAAACGCGTTACTTGCTGCATCGTACGTCAAGCTAAGCGTCCCTAGCTAGTTGCGTGCAGCGCGTCGCCTACTAAGCTCACTCCGCAGGCGCCGCTCCGCTGCAACGTACGCGTGCATTTACCGCGCAGTGACATTTTTTTTCCCCTTCGTGCTCGCTCATAACCGGACAGTGCAAAGGTGCGGCGAGTATTTTGTCGGGCCAATGCGGCGGCGACGAGTTGCCTTCATTTCCACGAGCGATACGCACTTTATTGAGACGGTCCCGCGCACAAGGGCGCGGCAGCGAACGGCTTGTCAGAGAACATCTATCTGTATAAGCCTACACGAGTGGTACCAGCGCTAAACCGCAAAGCCACACGTACTGCCGAGCAGGCAGTTCATGACTTAGATTCTTCAAGATATTTATCGTTGGTAGGTTTGTCGCGATGACGTGCCGGCAGTCACGTTCGTCGGTAGCCGTTATCACGCTCCCGTGTATTTCCGTGCAGGCATCATCGCATTCGCACCGAAGTCGTAGTAATCACTGAATCGTCTACTGTTGATGCTCTTATCGTAAAGGCGCAAAATCGGAAGTTCTTCACAGTAACATATGGGACCATATATTCGTAAATTTAGATCGAATATTCGAGTTAGTTCGAATATTCGAACTTTTCGAATATGTGGTTATCGAATCGAATACGAATATTACGAATGCAATATTCGACGAATATTCGAAACTTTCGAATATTCGCACACCCCCTAGTACTCACTCATACTCAACTCACCACGTTCAAATGAGTGTGAGTGAGTGTGAGTTGAGTGCACTCATGAGTGAGTGTGCCGAGCTCCATAGGTCGCTGCTTCAAAAATGGTTTGTGCAGTGCTGCATTTGGTTTGTGCACTCGGTTGCGCTGCTTCAAAAATGTTCAAGTGGCATAGGTCGGCACTTTAAGGGAGTACTCACTCAAACTCACTCACCACAATTTTTTTCAGCCTTCGCACTCACTCACGTTCACACTCACCTCCACTCACACTCATGAGTACTCACTCATACTCAACTCACCACGTTCAAATGAGTGTGAGTGAGTGTGAGTTGAGTGCACTCATGAGTGAGTGTGCCGAGCTATGGTCGGCGATGAGTCAAAATGGCACATTCATCACCACCGGTCTCCTCACCTTCACTGTTAAGGGGGGACGTGCCTTTGGGAACCAACTTTCTTGTTTCTGGTTGGATCTTGATGAAAATTGGCACAGACACTAAGAATGGCTTCATAGTGCTTTCATAAAAATTTCAAGGCGACACCACTAAAACTTGATGAGAGACAAATTATTTCTTCATTGAACCTCGTGGAGCGGCTAGAGGATTTATAAAATGAAGTAAAAAGTTGGTAAATACTGTACGGACAGCCAAATGTATGCTGTAGGGGGGCAGCGTTTTCAAAATAATTTTTTTGCAACACTAAAACTTGTAGTTTACATTTTCTCCAGTGACACTGCAATGAGCACACATGCACTACAAACAAGAGGCCCTATAAAAAATTCTTGAAGAAGTAAAATGAAAAAATAAGAACGCAGCCCCCTGAAGCACAGCTCAAGGAGCGTTACAAAATAAACAGAATCAAAATCTGTGAAGTGGTTACCAAGATATCTGCTCCACGAGCTGAGCATAGTGTCAGAAAAACAGTACTGAGAAAACTGCGTTTAAAGTTTCACCTTCTCTTTACTTCTATAAAACACCTAAAAATTGTGATCTTTGGTATGCCTTGTGATCTTTGACTTCTTGGACTTGTGGCCTCTCCCCAGTGTGCCTTTGTTCCCTTACTTTTTTCCATAACTTCCTTTTTTTCATCTACAAACATCAAGTATGGATTTCAAACCAAGTTTTCTGTATGAAGGAGTGGTGTGATAGACATCACAGAAAAGATATTGAAATCGAATAAGGCCATATACTGAAATGATTACACATCTTTCTTGTGTTCACGCTGTCATTAGCGTAATTAAGTCTTGCTTCTTGATTACAAATAATCATCAAAAAAAATTTTATATGAAGAGAAGTTTATTGCAACAGAAAATAGCTCCCACCCTGACAGCCTATGCTTTTTTTCCAAATAACGAACAGATATGGCCAAGATACTGGTGGCACAGGAATGTTTTGAGCAGTTTATTTACGACGCGAGTCAGGCAGATAAAAATTCGTTCCCCTGCTTCATACATGTTCTTTTGCCACTCTAGTCTGTGAAACGCATCATCATACGGCCGGTCGCGGAAACGCTAATCTACGAGGCTTTCATTGTTTCAGAACATTCATAGACGCTTGCGGCGATACCAATCACGGCTCCAAGCACGTCTAAATCGCATCACTAGTGCTTATTGACAGCACTCCATATGACCGCGAAGTGCTCGGTCGCGGAGTCCGTGGAGCCGGCGCGTGATGCACTTGGCGGCGGCGTTCGATGACAACGCGCGAGATGCGTAGCTACGATGACGAAAAATAGCGCGCACTGTGCTTGGCATCGCATTTTCGAGAGCCGACGCGCGTAATTGCAAGCCGCGGTTCCGAGCAATCCTTGGCAGTGAGGAGGAGGGGGGAGGGGGGTCTGACGAGCTTGACAGTGAGGTCCGCTGCCGATGCGTAAAACGACAATCCGCGGTTCCGAGGAGCCGGCGAGCGATGTGCTTCGTTGCTTGCGAAGAAGCACGTTGCCACGGGTGCACGAGCGCGTTGTTCTTGCCCGCAAAGTTCGAGGTTCGTCTCGCCGTCAGCGGAGTTAGGCCTAGTCACGACTCCGATGGCGCGCCGCGGGCTCTACGAGCGCGGCGCACCATAGTAAACTGATCGAGCATCCGCTTACAGCTCCTAACTAAATATTAATTATATTCTAAGTGATCGTCGAGCCTCGAACACATCATGAAGTAGCGCGATTTTCGACAGCCGTGTCCTTGCGACGCGCAATCAGCAGACGACGATTTCCCGGAGCGAGCCTTCGACCAATGGCGAGGCGAGCTGGGGCAACATGGCGGACCGCGGCCAATCGGAGGCCTCGTAACGTCCCTCAAGTATTTGCTTTTTGCGTGGTTCTTTCTGAATGGAGGAGCCAGCTGAAGCGGGGAATTTGAACACGGAGAAATGCTCTTTCCGATGAGCCCAAGAAGCCGGCTCCCGGCCGCACCGTCGCGAAGCTATAATTTTTTGAAAATCGCTGTTTTTTCGCGATTTCCAGAATAATTTTCGTCACCTAGGAGGGCGAAAGAAATTTTTCGAAGCACTTCTGCGTGGTTTTCAGTGTAGATATCATGGAATCAGATAGAAAAAGGGTTCCAGAAACTGAAAATTTAATTTTCCAAAAATCGATTTTTTTTGCCATTTTTCGCGATACGAAAGCCGCGTCCCCCCTTAAGTCTCTGCCATTACCGAAAGGCGGAAGACCTTTTGTGGCACATTGTGGTGTCGGCAAGTTAAGTGTTGCAGTGAACTTTTATGCGACAAAAAGTTATCGCTTCGTGCATTTATGGCTTCTTTCGTTCGAAGGCATTGTTTGGTTAATCGTCTGCGTAGATGCAGAGGACGATGTCAGAAAAGCTTGTCAGGCAAAAGCTGACCACAAGTCTTCATGCTGCCTCCTATTTCTTTTTCTTTTTATTTTTCCTCACTGCCGTTCTGCCAGTGAAGAAACGCCTGGAAAGTGAGTGACCTCGCTCGCAGCATCCGAAATGTGCGTGCGGTGCTTGCCGTTGTCTACGATATCTTTGTTGCGAGTAAACTCCAGCGGGGCAGGCGCGAGTGCGTGCCTCACACATGCTTTAGAATGCCTGTTCTAACTTTTCTTTCGCTTCGTATGCACCATATTAAAGGAGGCTAAAGGAGACTGAAGAAAGAGCAAGGGAGGTGTGCCTGTCCTTGTCTGTTCTTTCTTCAGTCTTTGTTATTGTTGCACAGCCAATTCATCAAATGGAACCGCACCAAGATGCACAAGTGTCTGTGCTGCTACAGGGTTATCGCCCAGCACAGCACTTGCCTTCTTGTTTGAGAAGGTTCTAGGATGTTAGCGTCGATTGTAATCAGAGTGCAAGCGGCGTGTGGATAGCGGCGAGACGCAAGCACCAGGGATTATTTCAGAATGTTCGATGATGTATGTATGAAGCGACAAAAATTGGTTTTTGGATGACTAACGACTGCGTTCGTTGTGTTTTGAATCTTATTCGTTTTTTCTGGGTTCAAATCCGCCCAGCAGAACTTTACCTGATGCTCTGACTGTTCTTTTTGTCCCTGTCACCACTGAGCAGGAAAACATCATGCCAAAAGCAGGACAGCAAAAAGAAGCATGCAAACGCAGTACTGACTAACAAGTGAATTTATTATCGCTTGACAAGCAATAAGTAGCAACACTTATGGGAATGCATATGCTGTTTCTGTGATGTCACGTACGCGTTCCTAGTTACTGCTTGTCAAGAGATAATAAATTCACTTGTTAGTCAGCGCTGTGTACGTGTGCTTGTTTTGGTTGTGCCATCTTCGCACTTTTTTAACAATCAATACACCCAACCAGCTTGCCTACACCACAATGTTTTAAGTCCGTTTATTCCAACTGGCACAGTCCTTAAATTGCTTCTTGTATACAAACATGGACTCCGTAAGCCCAGCCACGCCACACGCGGCTCACCTCGCCGCAACGTTCTCTACTTGCCATGCCGCCGTAGTCCACAGTCCACATTCACACAATGCACTGCATACTATTCCTTTCATTCCGCTGTCTCTTTTCTGTTGCATCACGTCCCCTGCGCTCCCATAGTTACCTACTTTCTCCTACACTCGACTCTGTCGCCCGGTGTCAGTCAGGTACCGTCACAATGTGACATTATGAACTGATGAACTGGTTCCTGTCTTGTGTGCAGGTTGTTGTTCCCCCGCGCCCCAAGCCAGTTCCAGCGGTCGAGCGGCCGCCAAAGGACGAGGCTGCCCTGGACCCAGAGGCTCTGAAGAAGGAGGACCGTGAGATTGCTGCGGCCACATCGGGCAAAGTTGCCGCACCCGCTGCTGCCATCGGTGGCGGAGCCCAGTCCCCGATCACTGCCGCCCCCGTTGCGGCAGGCCCCGAGGCGAAAAAACAGGAGGCTCTTCTCGAGAAAATTGCCCAGGAACAGAAGGTAGGTACTACTCTGTTGGCATTCACTTGCACACTGGAAGGTTTACACACTGGAAGGTTTACAGGGCTGTGGCATAGTTGTTTGGTTGGATGAAAGGGCTGTGCTTGGTGCTGCTTCACCTTGAATGTGGCCCAGGCCAGGTGACTATGTTATTGTTGAGCAGGTCGGGGCATGTGCTAGGCTCAGCTCAAGTCCAAAATATGTGTGCTAATGTGAAATGGTTCACTACATGTTTCTGTTGTCTTTCATGTTTCTTGTGGGTGCTCACTGCAGCGGTTGTCGATGTAGCGCTTATGTGCATGCGTTGCTTTGTGCGGCACATGTCACTGTTTCATGTGGCCATGTGGTTGGCTGTGTTTACAAAAAACCAGCCCGGTCCCGCCGCTCTCTGCACTCCCTGAAACCGACACCGTGAATGTATGCTCTAAAACTTCTGTCTCCAAATAATTAACTGTTGCACACTCAAGCAAACAGTTTCCAGCCATGATGAATGAATCACTAGCCACTTATTGCAACAGAAAAAACAAGATGCGAGACCTTTGTGTCAGTACTCTTTTAAAAAGATGTATGGAATGCGCGTCTCTCTGAACCTGCAGGTGCAGAAAAAGATGCTGGAAGACTTGCAGCGCGAGCTCAAGCAGGAGCTGGCCAAGCACAAGCAAGACGACTCTCCGCAGATGCAGAAGACTAACGGCACTGCGGACGCAGCTAGACCGGTCGTCGCACCTGCTAATGTAGCTGCACCGGCACCGGTTCAGGACAGTGCTCCTCTCGGGGTTGCACCGGCAGCATCTCTCGCTGGTGGGAGACCAGAATTGCCAAAGGCACCACCTCCAGCAGTAGTTGCTGGCAATGATCTACCCCTGCAGAGACAAGGAGGTCAACCGCCTGAAAAGGTTCCTGCCATGCAGAACGTCCCGCAGCCGGTCCTGAACCAAGCAGCCCCACTGCCCGTGCAGAACTTGCAGCAGGGCTTGCAGCAACATCAAGCGCAACGCGTTGACCAGATCGTCAAGGTCCCTTTGTCGAGAGGCATCCAGCCCGTCGCACAGAGCGTTCAGCGCGTTCCCGTGAACCAGCAGCTCCCAAACCCTGCTCTTCCTCTCGCACAAGTTGGTAAGAAGGAGGAGGCCGGACGAACTGACTCGCCGGTTGCGAAGGGCGTGAACCAGCAGCAGCCTCCGGTGATCGCGCCTAAAGCCGGCATGCTGCCTCTCCTGCCGCAGGCTCCCAAACAGGGCATGATGCACCAGCCTCAGATCAGCATTCAGAACGCGGAGGTTCAGAAGCAGCGGCCCATCATTCCCGCCGTAGACTCCCTTCCGAAACCGGGGGAGGGTGCCGTAAACCGTTGGACATCATTAGGCGTCATCAGGAAGTGCAGCAGCCGTTGTTGCAGCAGCAAGTTCCTGTAGTCCCCGAAAGAAAGCCAAGCTTAGTGCAACAACCCAAGCCTGTTCTGAAGCAGGCTTCGCAACTTCTTCCAGTGGACATGAGCCAGTTTGCCAAACAGGCCCCACAGGTCAAAGCTGAGGCTCCCGCGAAGTTCCTAGGCAAGCCTTTGGGAGTAAAAGATCAAGCAGTCCAGGAGCCCGACAATCGACCACTTGTCCGCAAGATGTCCAGAGACGTCAAGCGAGAGGCACCCGTGGTGGCTGAAGCTCCCAGTGTGGTCGATGCAGTTGCATCAAAAGATGCTGTAGTTTCCTTAGATGCAGTTGCACCCAAAGATGCCGCAGTTGCCGTTGCATCGACTGTTCCGCCGGTGGTGGACCACGACAAAGACGTTCCTGCTGAGAATGTGAAAGTGGCAGACATTAGTGAAGTGCCATTAAAACTGGAACCCAAGAACATTTCCCCGAGTCTTCCAAGTCACGTGCCGGCGGATGTGATGCTAGCTAAACATGAGATTAGGAAATGAACGCGAATGATCTGTGTGCGCGCATGTGCACAAACAAAACTGGGCATTTACGGTGTATACTTGTGAATGTGACATATGTCAGTGCTGTGCACTGCGAACTGTTGTGTTCTTTCCAGAGTATAATAATATATTTTTCGTTTTATATTGTAATAAATGCACTATTTTTAGTCACCTTGTCACTGACGAGTCTGCTGAAAATGGCTTTCTTTCTGCATACCCTATGTTGTGAATAATGAAATATGTGTCGCGCCTGCTGCTGAGCATGACAATGTGGCTTCAGTTCCTGGATGGTGTAGCTGTATTCAAATCGCGATTGAATGAACACAAACATTGTAGTGCGCTTAATGATTGTTGGGGGGTTTAATGTCTCAAAACCACGATATGATAATGGGGGAAGCCCTAGTGGAGGGCTCTGGAAATTTTGACCACCTGGGGTTCTCTACTGTGCTCCTAAATCTAAGTATGCGGGCCTCAAGCACTTTTGCTTCCATTGAAAATGCGGCCGCCGTGGCTGGGATTCGATCCCACGACCTTAGGTTCAGCAGTCAAGCACCGTAACCACTAGACCACCGGGGCGGGTGTAGTGCGCTTAAGGCCAAATCAGAGAATTTCATACAGTTAATAATAATCCAGAGCCCGATACTACGGCAAGATTACTGTATTATCTCATGTATAACCTGCGCAAAATAATAGAGAAAATTTGGAGCTAAGCTCTGGATGTGGGTTCTAGTAGGTGAAATTTGGTGCGCAGGGTGGCTTCACTGCAATACAAAAAGGAGCTTGAAGGAATTTGTGCATATATATATATATATATATATATATATATATATATATATATATATATATATATATATATATATATATATATATATATATATATCGCGGCTTTGAGTTGGGGGGTGTGGGTTACACACGAGAACAAATGGCAATTGCCCCTTTGTTGGCGGGACATGAAGGAGTCTATTACGAGGGTGAGGGCATTGCAAGAACTAATGGTGTTTCGTTAACACTATGATTATGTTTTTCTCTGCAAAATATAATTGAATTATCAAAATTATTTTGGGCATGTTACACAAACAAATCCGATTTTCATTCATGTCCACTGCACTTAAAAATAAGGTCCCAGTTCGAACTTCCAGTAAAGATCCTATCGGGGGGGGGGGGATTTTGAGCATGCATACCTGGGCTTTTTTCCTGGGTTTTCGGAGGAGGTACTATAGGCACATGTTCTGGAGCAAAATAACAGGTCTTGCCATGGTGGTGTCCTTGGCAGGCCCCTATGATACTAAGGATTCATTGATACTATTTGACAACTTTTTCCGTTGCACGAGACCTATATACAATGATATATACAGAATTTTCAGTGCTTATCTTCCGAGCAATAGTGCCAAATTTTTTTCTCAACATGATCT
>JALIZH010005111.1:0-14389 GCA_030522465.1 Rhipicephalus appendiculatus
CTCAACACCAGTGACATGCGAGGCCTGTAACGGTGAAAAACTTCAAGAGCAGTCGCGACGCCTCCTTCCTGAATGTCCAGTGACCACGCGGAAACACAATATCGTTTACACTGTCGTGTGGTGAGCCTAAACGCTGTAGTTCTTCAAATAAACATTGAATGTCTTTCTTAAGTTCACGACACTTAAGCAAGTAATGTTCTATATCACCACAGGTCTTAAAGCCGGGCACAATGGCGTCGCGGGAGTCTGATCTTGTGGAGCCATGCTTGTGTACGCGCTGAACCCGTACGAATGCGATGTAGCAAAGAGGCCTTTTCCCTTGTTAGCCCTTTCGTCACACATGGCTGGGGGAGGTGTCAACCATTAAGGATGGAATAGCCTGTTGACAGCTTCTCTTAAACAATGTTGATGGTCTCTGGGAGCCTTCTTCGTTGGCCTAAGTTCCGAAGCACTCCGGGCAAGTCTGTCAACCCGCCTCATTACCCGATATACCCACATGCGATGGAATCCATTGAAACTTGATATTGAGTCTAGCGCTGCGCAGCTCTTTAAGGATATACAGCGATCTTTAAGTGCACTGCTCCAAAACCAACCTAATCTTTAGCCGCTGCAGAGCAGGCTTACTGTCCGAAAGCAGCACAACTTGTTGCTCCCTACAAAACTTCAATTTCTTCAGGGCTTCCTGAATTGCCGCGCTTTCACATGCTGTCGAAGAAAGAACTGTTGAGTCGCGCTGCGCAGGATACCTTTAGGTGCGGCATCATAAACGCTGCAGCGCTTGCTCCGCGCTCTATGTCGACAGATCCATCGCTGAAATGTTTGAGATGGTGGGCGTACTTCTCATCAATGTACTGAAGCACCGAAGAACGTATTTCTGCTGTGGGTGTGGAGCGCTTGCTGTGCATCCGTGGAATCGTCAACTGGCAGTCGACATTCTCATGTGACCAAGGTGGGTATTGTCGAAGTTGTTTGTGTCTGGGGAATTCCAGGCAAAGATGACGAATAGTGTTGAGGGCCTCGTAAGCTCGCGATTCCGTACGTCGCCGAAGGCGACTGAGGAGTGCTCGTCCTGAACTCGATTCTATATGTCGGCAAAGCTCTGTCAGCAGTCGTTGAGAGGCGAGAAGACGCAGCGATGGAAGAGATTCATGAACACCTTGACGCACGCTGCAGACTTTGGCACTCCCACAGCAACTCTTAGGCCTTTGCGATGAAGTGTTTCCAGCCGTTCGTACTGCGACTCACTTGGAGAAATCAGAGGCAATTGGAAGAGCACAGGGTTGACAATTACTACCGAGTGTAACGTTATCAGTGATGATGAATGGCTTCCCCCAGCTTGTTCCTGCCATCCTTCGAAGGATGTTTACATGGGGTGAGAGGGCTGAAATCGTCTTGTCTACTGCACGTCGCCAATACATCCTGGAGTCTAGTGTGACTCGAAGGAATCTCATGCATTTAGCTTGCTGAATTGGTGAATCTGGAAGTGATATCTCCATCCTTCTTTCTCGTCTTCGCATACCAGGAAATAGCATAAACCGGGAGAATTTTCTGCTGATATTGTTAGTCCAATAGATGCGAGATGGGTCTCCACGGAGAGTACAACCCTTTGATCAACCATTTCCAATCGCTTATGCTGATATCCAGACAGCTAGATGCATATTTCGAGGGCATCAATTGATATTTGAACTGCCTTACTGACTATTTTTAGGCCATTGGTTAAACCAACCGTGGCCACTTTGAACAACATTCGAGACAGGACACTGCCCTGTGGCACGCATCTGGTGATTTTCCTTGAGCTACTCAGCACTGTCCCCAACTTCACCTGCATCGAACGATCACTAAGAAACGCATGAACAAAGCATAAAAGGTGCCATGTTATCCGCATAGATGCAAGGCGACAAATTATCGCATCCTGGGACACGTAGTCGTACGCTTTTGAAACGTCCAGAAATATTGCCAGCGTTGGCAAGCCGTATGCTCGCTGGTGTTCCATGTGCCTTACCAAGTCTGAGATGTTGTCTTGTGCACTCAATCGTTGCCGAAATCCAGTCATACATGCCAGAAGAGCCTTGTGAGACTCAATACACCATGTCAGCCGAATTAACGCAAGCTTCTCCATGAGCTTCGCTACGCACAAAGTTAGTGATACTGGTCGATATGATGCCAGCTCCGTCCTGTCTTTACCAGGCTTCAGCATCGGCACGACCCAGGCCATTTTCCATCTTGGAGGAATGTTGCCCGACTCCCACGCATAGTTGAAATAGGTCAGAAGGCTACTTCTCAGTTCTACAGACAGATTTGAAGTCATTTGGTTAGTAATTTCGTCAGGTCCAGGAGCGCAGCGTCGACGGAGAGAGCTTATGGCTGCCGTCAGTTCCCGCAGCGTAAAATGTGTGCCGATGGCAGATGCATAATAAGGTGGAAGTGAAGAAGGTGGCTCACTTTCTCTTCCAATCAGATAAACGTCAGCAAATTCGTCGGCTAGAGATGGCATTGAGATGTCATTGGATAGCGCGAGGGCGATAAATGGTTTTAAAGGCTGGGGCGTGCTTCCGACACTATTTACTACTCGCCATATCCTTGACAGTGGAGTAAATACACTCTATGTAGTCGTGATTATGTGTTTATTTATGTAGTCGTGATTCGATTTGCGTTTTCCGAGTGCACATCATTAACTTATCTTGTGTGTATTCACTGAAGATATAGAACTTTGTTGTACTTGCCTCCCCCTGTGTCCACTTATTTCTTCCCCCACAGAATGTTCTGGGTACTATACAACTGCCCCTTTAATCCTTGCACGAAATATCAAATGTTCACTGAATACTTGGACAAATTTCTGGCGTCATTGAAGTTATTTGCGTGTGGACGCATCTAAGAATTGCACGCGACTTCTTAAACCCGCTTTTTTAGGGGCGAAGCTCCCTTAAAGCGGCACCCGTTCGTCCCTCGTCGTAGTCGTAGTGCGTAACCAGTCTTACGCTTTGACCTCCAAGGTGGTGCCGGTGGGAGATTTCTCCTGTGCGTTGTTGAACAATAAAAAATTCGCAGCGTGCGCGTTAACTAAAAGCCGAATTCTTCTGTCTCTCATTCCCCATTAGCAGCCATTGGCATTTCTCCTGTGCGTGATTAAACAATAAAAATTTTGTTCAAAACGCCGTTGATTGATGAAATAAACCAACGAAAGACGCCAGATGTTTTCTAAAAGCAAAACGAAAAGACGCCAGATGTTTCTAAAGCAAAACGAAAAGACGCCAGCTGCTTAAAGAAAGACGCCAGGTGTTTTCTAAAGCAATGGTTTTATAATCAAAACCATATCGCGATACAGGTTTGTAGTTGACGATGCTCGTTGCCGTCGGTGTGTGCTCGTATGGATAAGGATGCCGCCTGCAACCAGTGCAAGAACCACTTAGCTTACATTTCACCGACCACAAAGCGGTCATAATGAAAGGACAACGGAAACCAGCAATAAAAGTTTGATAAAACATTTAATCAATCGTTTCACGTCATTTTTATCGGGCGAATTAACGGAAGAAATTTCACGGTTTAACCGATGATTACTTCCAGGAGCTTCGCCCAATCTCATCATCATTCACCTCGTGGATCTGCCGTCAATTTTTTCAGTAACGTGATAGGTGAGTGAGATGGATACGATGCATGTCGTGAAAATCAGCGTGAATAGAACGCAGCGCATTAGACACAGAAATAGCGCTGGTTTTTTTTTAGCGCTGGTTTTGTGTACTACTGTAACTGTACTGTAACTGTGTAACTGTATTGTGGTAAATAAAAAACTCAACTCAACTCTTCCTGTGCTCCGTCCTTTTCGCGCTAACACAGCACGCTTTTTTTCAGGTAATTACACAGTTTACATAGTTTACACATGATACTGTAGGTCCGAAAAATCCTTCGGCGTTCTGAGCGAGCGATGCATGCAGTTGTAAAGGGGACAAAGGCATGTCTTTAGTTGACTGTCGTGCGCCTATTTCACTTTGCAACAATGTAGGTCTTTTCTCTGCAGAACGACATGCAGCCTGGAGCCTCATGGTGATGATGGCGAGACCATCGAGAGCATCTTTGCAACTATGCAAGATATGGCGCCGTCACCCTCAGGTGTTGAAAGTCTCTTGGATTCCCCGCTGGAGCTACAAACGCCAGCAACGGCGCCACCATTGGGACAATGACCGTTGGTAACCGATAAACAAGAAGCTGCACCGAAGCATAAAAAAGGAAAGACTCGACAGCAGACTCGACAGCAAAATGTCGGAAAATGAAGCGTTCGGAATATCCATAGGCCTTGGCTTAGACAAGATGCCACGTAAGGTGGCACTGAAATGCAAAGCGCAAATAATGACACTAATTGCAGAAATGGAGGAAGAGAACAGTGTGCACACCATCGACATTAGTTAAACTTTGCTTATGATAATTCTTTATAATTAGTTTTTCTTTTTAAGTAATGCTGCACTTTTAAAAAGAAGTTTTCAAGAGTTGACGACAGAGTACATGTGCTATGTTCTCATCGGAAATCGCGAAAGACCTGCATGCTTGTTTGTTATGCTTGTATTTTTGCTCATGGGCAATCACGACAGCGGTATTTCTGCAAAACAGTTTTGTGATGTCTATCGCACTGAAAGGTAGTTAATCGATAGAAATGCAATTTATCGTTCGCTACATGCTAAAACCATGATGTCATTGTGAACCACACTGTAATATGGAGTTAATTTTGACTCATGTGATACACTATGAAGCCCTTAAATTGAAGTACACGGGTGTTCTAGAATTTCGCCCCTATGCAAATGTGGCCATACGGCCTGGAATCAAACGTTCATCTTTGTCCGCAGAGCGACACTTCACCTGCTAAGTTTCCATACCGTGTTATGAACAGAGAGAATGCAGATATGATACGATGCAAGTGTGATACGCTGTTTAGCGACGTTGTGATAAAACAGTATACAGATAATAGTACGCAAACAGTATCATATAGGTTCAACACGACATAGTATGTAACTGTGAGTATTTCTTTCTCTGTAATGTGTATTCCATTACTATCCAAGATCTCATTTTTGCATTAAATTAAGAGTTGTATTCTGTTTTTTTGTGTGAACTTTCAACATGACATGCTTTAAAAAGTGGACTTGTTTTGCATTTCTAGTCTGTCAAATTTGCAATATGTGATAGTTATTTTTGCCTTTTCATGTTATAGTGTGCCTCATTAAATGTTTCATTTTTGCCACTGGTAAGTATTTTGAGAACCGTATATAGTAGTGCACATATTTCACCATTTGTCAAACAGCATCAAACAGAATGTCCAATTGCATTGTGATGATGAATGTTTTATGCTCAGGCGTTTTTCCTACACATTTCAGAGGTTTCTTCAGATTCTTCCATTGCAACATCCCACAACTAGCAAACGGACAACACAGGCTAGTAATTGAAATAACACGCACACATACATATATACTATGTGTGTGCGTGTGTACAAAATTGTCTGAATATCTGCGTTTTGTTTTCACTTGTTCCATTTTTATCTTGGTGCTGCACACAAATATATCATGTTATAAATACATAGATAAGTGTAACTTCTCTTTTTTTTTGTGCACTTCATTCGAAAGTGATCATTAAATTCCACTTTTTCTTTGTGATGCCTCTATGTTGTCTGTGCATGCGGTAAATGTTTCTGAACAATGTGCTCACAGACCACTGCAATCTAAACCTGATATAAAAAGACATGCAAATGACCCATGGTGCAAACATTAGCCACAACATGCTTTTAGCTTACAAATAACACAATAACAGCTTGTTGGTCATCGATTTGCACTAACACACCTTGGTAAGTGCGGCGAGTTGGGACACATTGCTAACAAATCCTATGTGTGCTTGAATTAAGCTATCGGGGCGCCATATCCGAAATCGCACTGGACTAGTTGAAACACGAACAGGACGTAAACATTTTATTTCTTTATTTCAATGTACTTTAGTACAGGGGGGCACCACAGACAAATGACAGAAAAAAACACATAAGAGTCAAAAATGCTTACAGTAATGCATTTGAAAAACACTGTTACACATAGAACTGTATGGGGAAATATGCACATAGTTCAAACACGTAAACAGCGATGGATATTCTACAAAAACTCTGCTTGTTGCTAAACTTAAGAAAAAATACGGCAAACGTACTAAGAATTACGCATAACACAGTCTTACAAAACACAGCACTCGAATATACTGTGTTCTGCTAGAAGTAAAGGAAGAGAATATTAACGGCGAAAAGTATGCATGTATGTTTACAAGAGATTTTAGCATCGCCTGACAACCCTTCAGCTGCCACGGCAGTGAGCCTTCCGCAGACATAAAATAGTCTGCTATTTCATCTCTCATTGGCCATGGCACTTGAAGTTGGGCGGGCGGTGGATGATTTTGTCCGAGTACCAGTTTGAATTACACTATGGCGCCACTCTCCATCACGCATTGTGATCCCGCGTTGCTTATCACCGTAATCGTCAGGGAAATACGCAGTGTCTCTCATCAAAAAATTGTGCAGGCCACACTGCAGCTTTGATCATGTCGGTGACTAGGTCTTGCTCGCTTTCCACTGTGCCAATGAAAACCCGCCATTGTGACACTAAAATTCCAAAAGCATTTTCTACGCATCGGCGTGCCCTGGAGAGACGGTAGTTAAAGACCTTTCTTTCGTCTAGTCCTCTTCCTGGATAGGGCCGCATCAGGTCTGTGCGCAGCGGAAATGCTGCGTCACCAATCAAGCAAAGTGGCCACTTCGTTTGGAGATGTAGAAGGCAACCCCAACCCTTTCATTTGAAGCCTTTTCTCAAGATTAATGCCTTCGAAAACTGCACCGTCAGGGAATCGCCCCTGAGCTTCGATGTCCGACAGTGATGAACATGCAGCTGGCATCTGCTACAGCGAGCATAAGGATTGAGTAAAATGCCTTATAGTTAAAATTGTCAGATCCACTGTTGGCGGGGCACTTGATGGCGAAGTGCTTCCCATCAATACTACCGACAGTATTAGGAAAGTTCCACTGCTGATTCTATTCTGCTGCTATTTTGATCCATTTCTGCTCATTGGGTTGTGCCACTACACGTGGTAACAAGGATTCCCAAATCGCCGGCAGCGTTTCTTTCAATATGTTAGACACTATTGAACCGTGCATTCGGTAGCTCATTGCAATATCTTGCACCGAGCCTCCTTGTTTCCCATGGAAGCTGGAAAGATGAATAAAAGAGTGTCCCTAAAATAATGGCAAAAGTATTTTCATACCTCTGATTACACGGAATGCAACTATTACCAACAACGTAAGTTTCAAAGTGTGTGCCACGAAGGAAGAGGCACCATGCAAACGTACGTTTTAACAAGCTATCTCAGAACTGCGCAAGATTTTTAACGCGATAGCGTTAAAGAGCTCGTTTCGCAGAAATTGCGGCGTCGGCGTCGTTGGTTGTGAGCGAAAAATCATCATTTTCTCCGTTAGCGAAAAATCGAGAAAGATGCGAATAAAATAAACAAAAAAAAATTTAGGGGTCCGAATGAGTTTCGCACCCGGGCCGTCTGCGTGGCAAGCAGGTGTTCTACCACAGAGCCACACCTCTTTTTTTTTTGCTTTATTGCCTGCTCTTAGACATGTACATCAAACAGCAAGCATATGAAAGTAAGAACAAGCTGTGTCAGTCTTACTAGACAGACACTAAGTTTAAAATTCTCGGAGAGCTGCCACTTTTTCGAAATACAGTGAAAAGAACTTCCTCTGCTCTGAAATGCAGTGAAAATAACTTTCATGCTTCGCAAACGCGAGCGTCCTTTATATAGGCGTCGCAATGTAACATGTAATATCCCAGGAATGTTGCGTGGTACAAGCGTACATTGCCATCGGGCCTCAGAATATGTGACTATCATAACGATTTCGTAGTTTCAAGCCGGCCACCCATTACAAACGGCACACACCTTACTGCGCGTATTCCCTTAACCCCACGTAGTGAGTGCATAGCAAGTATGCACTAAGTGGTTGAAGTAGGCACTCGGGACAGGATATCGCTATCGCGTTCAACTCTTAAAGGCGAAGATTAAGGGTCCGCCAATTTTGGGTCAGGCAGGCAGCGAGTCGAACTGGAGGCTTCGTTAATTGATACCACCGCCCCCCTGGCTGCATTTTCTTTCTGAATGGCCACCACGCTTTTTCCACTATACCGCATCAAGAATGTTGAATGACCAGCTCCACTTCATAGTTCACAATGCGTGTGGCTCAACTTCATGCACGTGTGCTAATCGCCAGCGAAATAAAAGAAAATTGCCCAGTACATTTTAAATTATAGAGTTCGTTCAGAGGGCGAAGGGCAAAAAAAATGTAATTTTCCATAATACCACTATGCATTCACGTCGTCTCGTCGCAGCATTTAATTTATTGGAAAATAGGAATAGCATATAATTTACCTCAATGTCACTGCAAGCCTTTCTGCTGGCGAGATAGGTCTCCCTGTCTGTAGGAGCATGGATGAGTTTTTCATGCACAAGGCTCAAGAGCTGATCAAACGATGCCGTTGTCATCCTGCGTTCAATAAGTTCATCAAAGTTTGGTATAACATTTTTCAACGCGCTCTGACAGCGCAATCCCGCAAGGGGCACCTGTGTTATGGAATTCGCATTCATTTACCTCAAGTATTTAAAGTGATATTCAGGATCGCCTTGCCGTAGTTCCTGCACGAGGTGGTAGTACTACCCGTACTCCGGGCGTCGGTCGAAAATCTCTCTAATATAGAGGGACCTTTTCCTCTTGCGTCGCAGGCGATGAATCAATGAAGCGAGCAATACGTTCCTTCGCGCGGGGTATGTCCACGCCATCGCAGAAAAAGACTGCGAACAAACGAGAGAGCACCCAAAAAGACAACACCCGAGATTGACGCGAACCTGGATCTAGGAATCGTTTCGTGGCGTGCCGCTCGGCATGCGCATGCGCTGCTTTGGCCTACGGCCGCTGCGTCGGGCCGCGTGGTGTTGGACACAGTTAAGGTACGTACTCACTAGCGGCAAAAACGCGCGCGACACGCCGCGCGCGGCAAGTGATGCTGTCGCGAGCGGCAAGAGTCCCAATAAGCGGCAGCAACGCGCGGCACACGCGCGAATGCGTGCGAGACCCATTTTTCCGCGGCACGACGCAAAATGAGTACCAATCGAAAGCGAGCCGCGTAGGTTGCGGCGCCACCTATATGTAGGCAAAGAATAATAATGCATGGCCTCCGAAACTGAACTGACACGCGCCGTAAAATCTCGAAGGCCGCGCCAAAGCAATAGGCCGTTGACAAAGCAGCTTGTCCGCACGTTGCTGCCGGGTTCGGTGGACCCCTGCAATTGCACGAGCGATGTTCCGGAGAAATGATTAAGGGAAGAGTAGGCGCGGAGCAGCTCCGGCGAAAGTGACGCGAGCGCGAGAAGGCAATCGGCTGAAGCTACGTTCTCACACGCGGCCAATAGGCGCGCGACACGTCGCGCGCGCGGTGAGCGATGCTGTCGCGAGCAGCAGGAATCTCGACAAGCGGCAGCAACGCGCGGCGGACGCGCGAATGGGTGCGAGACCCATTTTTCGCGGCACGCGGCAAAATGAGAACCAATCAGAAGCGAGCCATGCATTTGCGTCGCGACCTGTCTGCAAGCAAAGGATTGTAATGCAAGGCCTCTGAGACTGAATGAGAAAATCGCTGGGGTTGAACATTTCAAAACCACAATATGATCATGAGAGACGCCATAGTGGAGGGCTCCGCAAATTTTGTCCATCTGGTCTTTTTCATGGTGCACCATAAAAAAGACCAGATGGACGGAAGCACACGGGCCTCAAGTATTTTGGCTTCCATCGAAAATGAGACTAGAAAGCGACACGTACGCCTCAAAATCTCGGAGGTCATGCCTAGCCAATAGGCCATTGACAAGGCAGTTCTTCCACACTTCGCTGTAGAGTTCGGTCGACCCGTGCAAGTGCACGAGCGACGTTCAGAGGAATGATTAACGGAAGATCAGACAGGGATAGAAAATATTGGAAGCAAAGAAGAAGTATTTAACCGTAAACAGGGCATGAGTACATACGCGGTCACTCCAAGTAATAATGCGTGATAAGCAAGCACCGGGAAAAAAATACCAGAAACATGAAATACAAACAACACGCTCTGTTAGAAATGGAAGAATACTATATGAAACAAAATACGAAACAAACGAATGCGTACGTGTTGTTTAAATACTCCCATTCTTCATCCGCACCACGTGAGATTATAAGAAGTACACGTGATCTGCGTTGTCCGAAGTGGAAGTTTGTTGTTGTCAATATTTTTAGTTGCTAGTCTGCGCTGGCCCTGTCTACTTGTACATGTGTTGTGTCCCCTGCGCAGTTTTACTTCAATTTCAATGTAGTATTGTTTGTTTGTCGATCACAATGCGACACTTTCATAGGATGAAGGAAGCATGCTAAGCATCCAGTAGACGCAGTCGATGTGAATTTTTCGGTTTCTAAGAACCAACCTACAGGGGCAAGTTGAGCATAGACGTGGCCAGGGGGGGGGATATGAAACCCCCCCCAAAGTTTACAATTTTGTATGTGTATATATACACGCACATACACAAACGCACGCACGAACACAGATAAAGTACGGTTGAACCCCCCACCCCCCTGAAAAAAATTTCTGGCTTCGTTTGTGATGTTGAGGTGAGATAGCTGCGCGGGATCAGTTCTCGGCATGGAGCGTTTGAAGGACACAGGAGCTTGCGCAGCTGTGCTCTTAAAGGTTTTTATGGCAGATGTAGCTTCCAGGAAAATCGCTTGATGAAGTGCAACGCCTGGCGAAGTCCATCCCCTAGTGAAACTCATACGTTCTCTTACGGCAAACAAAATATTTGCCGGAAAGAAACAAGAAGGGGCTTTTCGTGAACATTACAGGTCTCTTGCTCTCCCAAAGAAAAAAAAGACAGCTAGCTTGCAGTGCGTAATCCAAATTTCAAATGACTGCTAGCGAGGGACCTTTCAACGAACTTTACCATGCAAAAAGCGGAAGAATACTGGTATTGACGTAGTATTCTCCGCCAAGAATAAGTTAGGTCGCATCTGCGCAGCAGTTGAACGGAAAGTTGAGGGCGGCGAGAAAAAATGGAATGATTGTGACATTAAGCACCGGGACAGATTGGTTGAGTGTGGTAAGGGGGGTAGTATATCGTATCCCACTATCGTGTGGAAAGTGTTACATCGGTCAAACCGGGCGCTGCTTGAATAACCGATTAATGGACCATAGGAATTCGTTGAAAGGGCAGCCTTCGTCTAATCTCTGCCTGCATTGTAAGGAATGTAAGTGTCATCCATTACTGAATGAAACAAAAGTGTTGTCGAGGCTCAAGGATAGGACCGCGCGAGAGATTGTTGAGGCTTTTTACATTGACAAGTCCGGTGACATGTGTGTGGCAAGGCCATCGGTGAACTTGCATAAACTTGAGATAGATTATTTAACCGCCAACCTGTAATCATAACCACGTGTCTGCTTTTTTTCTTTATAAGTGTTTTTTCTGAGAATAAACTTTCAGTTGTTAGTCTGCGCTAGTCTCGTGGTTTCTTCCTTTCGTGTTCGTGTGTCCTTTTGCGCTAAATGTCATTTACAATGCAATACCAACTCGCCCAACGCTCCGTTCTTCTAAGCTATATTACTAGTTCCTTGGGTTCTTTTCAGTGTTTAAACTTTTCCACAGTTAACCCTGCCATTTTGGTGGCACTTTACGCCGTGTGCGTGTGCCGTGCTAGGACCGTTTCCTGGCATGTGAAGGCCGGAACCTGCCCTGAAGATGTCCAGTCGTTGTGTGGTTGGATAAATCCGTCGCCAAGTCACACGAAACGCTTCTGCAGGATTTTGAAGTCGGAGTGGTGGAGACAAGCAAGGCTCTACGGCGATTGCCTTCGAGTCCACTGCGGTGACGCCGCTGGAACCCGGAAGACACGCCTGTACCGAGACTGGTGTGGTACTAGATTCCGCATTACTGAGTTCCTCTGGAATTCTACATGGCCTACGCTTCCCAAGAAGAAGAGGATTCAAGCCCCACCTGGCAAAGTAGTTTTCCTGGATACGGCCTCCTTGCAAGAAACACATCTGAAGACCCTAGGGTTGGGACCTAAGTTTTGCTTTGAGCCAACTCTGGGTCATGCAGACATCTTGGCCCCTGGCGCGCTCTGTGGCTGACAGGGTTCCTGAATGTGAAAGAACAAGGTGTGTCGCCGAGGGAGCAGTGGTCGCCACCACGTTCAAGGGGAAACCTGGCATGAAATCCAAGGTGAATCGTTTGGTGGATTTTATGGCCACTAGTGGAATGAGACCTTTGATCTCGGATAAAGAAGGGTCTTTCGTCGTGATGCAAGAGGGCACTTTTTCGGAAAAGGGGGACGCAAGCCGTAAACAAGAACCTCAGGAGAGTCAAGGACAAGCCTGCTGACCTGAAGAAAAGGGCTGTAAATCTATTGTGCGAGAAGAAGCTAGAAGGGTTATGCGCTGGTGTCAAGAATGAGAAAGGACAAGTATTGAGACTGTTCTTCACAGTAAAAACCCATAAGGAAGGTAGCCCCTTTCGCGTGATTGTTTCGGAACGCGGCAGCTGGCAGTACTTGGTGTCTGGTTACTTGCAGAAACATCTTTCGTCCCTAAGCATCAAAGACCCCTTCCGTGTCAAGAACTCTGATGACGTGATCCAGTTCCTGGCGGCCGGAACTTTCTCCCACATGTCTGCGTTTAGTGTCGACGTTGAGGACTTATTTTATTCTCTGGAGCATGGTAGTCTACTGAAGTTTGTGCGCGAATGCATACAGGATGACAATGATGAACAAATCTTCCAAAATGAGTGCGGTATATCTGTGGGGGCGTTTCTAGAAATACTAACCATGTATTTGGACTCGACTTTGGTTGCTTGGAAGGCTGATGTGTATAAGCAGAGATCCGGCGTATGCATAGGTTCCCGGGTTGCGCCCATACTTAGCGAGATTTTCCTGAGCAGGATAGACCGCGACCTTGCAGTAGTTCTAGGTGGTCTAGTGTTGAAGGTAATGCGGTATGTGGATGATTATCTTGTCTTCGTTGAGGGGAGGGGAAGCGCTAATACTAGGAACAAGGTGCTTAAGGTCTTCAAAGAGAAGGGGGTGCGGGTTGAGCTTCACTTCCGAAGTTCCTAGGGACGGATGCATCCAGTTCCTAGACTTGAGGATCACGACGGAACGTGAGCACACCTGCTGGATGTACTCTCCGAGGTCCGTGAAGCCTGTTCTGGATTACAGGTCTGACCACTCCAGGTTGGTCAAGGATGGGATCGCCACGTCTTGTCTGGTGTCCGCCTTGCGTAAGTCATGCCCACATCAAATGAAAGAGGCTTTTTCTAATCAAGTCAATCGACTTGAACGGTCGAACTATCCATACAAAACTTTGGCTTTTCTTTGTGAACGAGTATTGAGGAAGTTGAAACGTGAAGGAAGTGGTGGTGCTATGGCGGAGGCTCATGTTAAGAATAGGCCGGTCGTAAGCATTCCGTATGTGCATGCCTTTTCGCACCGCATGAAAAAGGTGGGAAGTCGTTTTGGTATTGACGTAGTATTCTCCGCCAAGAATAAGTTAGGTCGCATCTGCGCAGCAGTTGAACGGAAAGTTGAGGGCGGCGAGAAAAAATGGAATGATTGTTACATTAAGCACCGGGACAGATTGGTTGAGTGTGGTAAGGGGGTAGTATATCGTATCCCACTATCGTGTGGAAAGTGTTACATCGGTCAAACCGGGCGCTGCTTGAATAACCGATTAATGGACCATAGGAATTCGTTGAAAGGGCAGCCTTCGTCTAATCTCTGCCTGCATTGTAAGGAATGTAAGTGTCATCCATTACTGAATGAAACAAAAGTGTTGTCGAGGCTCAAGGATAGGACCGCGCGAGAGATTGTTGAGGCTTTTTTACATTGACAAGTCCGGTGACATGTGTGTGGCAAGGCCATCGGTGAACTTGCATAAACTTGAGATAGATTATTTAACCGCCAACCTGTAATCATAACCACGTGTCTGCTTTTTTCTTTATAAGTGTTTTTTCTGAGAATAAACTTTCAGTTGTTAGTCTGCGCTAGTCTCGTGGTTTCTTCCTTTCGTGTTCGTGTGTCCTTTTGCGCTAAATGTCATTTACAAAAAAAGCGGAGCACGCTTTTCTTAATTCAACAACTAGCGCGATAAAACAACGGCACAACCAAGAACAAGAAAACCAGACGAGCGCTAATTTCAAACTCCTTATTTTTTTGTTTGGCAGCGAATACGGCACGACCGGACATCTTCACGCAATAGCGCGAAATGATCAATTTGTAAACTAGAGACGTCAAGTCTGCACATTCTCAAACCGTTAT
>JALIZH010005112.1:0-17659 GCA_030522465.1 Rhipicephalus appendiculatus
AGAAACATGGCTATTACCAACACCAGAAGCGGTAAACTGATAGCACTTGTACTTGCGAGGATGGTAGCCCTGAATAGTGCTTCGTGCACCAACTACAGTGGATGGCGCTTAAGTATACAATTGATGTTAACCCGATATGACGTCTTCCTCATAGGAGTAGATATGTAATGTTTATAAAATTAGATAACCTGCACTGCAACCGCAGTTGACGTTTCACTAACATGACGCCTGCATAGGGTTTTTTTTCCAAAGCACTTCCGAGACCTGGCGTGGCTCTGTGGTAGAATACTTGATTGCAACGCAGATTGCTTCGGTTCGATGCCTGCTGAATCCCTAATATTTACTATTTGCATTCGTCGGGTCAACGCTGCCGACGCCAGTTTTTCTTAACGCTCTCGCATTTAAATAATAATGTCTGTCCTCGCTGTTCCTGGGTAGATATAAATTGTCAAAACACCTGTGGCGCATACCCGCATACCGCGGCCGGTGGTATAAGGGGATGTGCCACGCGTGTCTGAAGAAAAGGGTGTGACGACGTGTGCGACAGGATTTTCACGTTATTCATGCCATGACCAGCCAGACATTCGTAAATACCTCTTACGCTCCCATACAAATTTTGGTCTACACCCAGTTTAGTAGGCGATCCCGAGAGCACCCAGACGTACGCGGATAGATAGATAGATAGATAGATAGATAGATAGATAGATAGACACTTAGATAGACACGCAAAAGTGCTTACAGTAAGCAAAGAAATGCTTCGAATTTAAAAGGCAACGGTATTTTCTTCAGAATTATTACGCTCCATATATCACACTGCGTCACTGGCGTAAAAACCAGCCGGCAATCTAAGCAAGAAAATGAATGGTCTGGCTCCCCAATATCAGTCATTTGAAAATGTAAACTGAACAACGTTTACCTGTGTTCTAATGGTATTGGCAAGATGGTGCATAATTTGACAGGAAATTTGAGCGCAAAGAACAACGGTCACAAGAGCGAGACAACAGGACAAGCGCTTGTCCTGTTGTCTCGCTCTTGTGATTGTTGTTCTTTGCGCTCAAATTTCCCGTCAAATGGTATTGTTATTTCAAACCATATTTGCATGCAAGTACATCGGAGCACTAATATTAGATGCATTTCTCGAGATTAAAATATGCTGCGCATTGTTGCATATTTTAAATAGAACCTTTGAATGAAATGCGCACGACTGAGAAAGAAACCATGAATGACTTACGATACTCTTCATTATTTTCGTCTCCGTCCGTCTGTAATTATATAATTAGCATTATGGTTTCAGTCGCACTAAGGTACTGAGGTGGTTCTTTTGGACAATAGAGGTTTCTTTCGTAGCAGTGCTACGATAGTCTCTACCTGTCATAGCATATTTACAAATGAGCTCGGTGTTGGGGCAGAATGAATTTGGTGCAACTAATTTTGAATATAATTGACTAATCACCAAACAGTTGTTAACGAACTTAAATGCTGAATTGAGGATAATTGTTTTTATACAATTGTTGTAGAGCGTCACGTTATGTGGCAAGGCAACACTTTTTGAATGCCAAATATTGCATCCTCTTCAGCATATTCAGAATCGCAAAACCAGAATCCAGGCGACACTCAACAGTGCGCGCCGAGTGTGCAGAAAGGCAGTTGCAAGTGATAACGGAATTTCCCGTGGCAAACAAGTGACGAACGTAGAGTGAAGGCACCTCAGGGGAGTATCTTGTGGTGGAAGGAAGCGAGTCATCCTTCTTGCACCAGCCAATGGTTTTAGTATTGCACGCGATTGTACCAGCTTTCCGATTTCTGATAGGATTTGTGCAAAAAAAAAAACGAAACAAAGAAACAAAAAGACAATTCAAATCCTATATTTCGCTGGAAAGCGTAGAACTCGCGAGAAGCCTCTGCGGTTCTCGTTGTCGCAGACATGCGAGTGACATGCGAAATAATGTTTCACGCCTGCTGATAATATAAGCAAGAAAGACAAAAGCACCATACGCATGCTAGAACACAGTGTCTTCTTGTGTATTTCAAATGGCTTGCCGATCTTCTGTTTTTCCAGGGAAGATGCTGCTGCCAACCATGTTTTATCCTGTTCCGTCACTTCACCATTCTAAAATCTGGTCCGGTAAAATACCAAGACCGTCCTTCCTCAGCGACCGGCTTATTCGGTTTGGGTGTCGCCTGGGTCTGGGCATCAAAAAATATTTTGAATATCTGAAATAATGCGCGATAGCCGGCATTTCTTAAAGAATGTTTGTGCCGCCAACCTCGATGGCAGACACCTTGCCAGTTATGAAACTGCCGTGACGTTGATAATAAGCGAGTAAAACTAATTCTCATTAACGAGGAAAACTCGTTAATTAGCATTCGCAGTGTAACTTGAGAATAATAAGGGTATTTTTGCGTCGACAAAGCACTGATTGTAAAAGCACCTTACTATCGTAGAATTTTTTCAATACCACCTACTGTATAAAACTCTTCTAAGAAACTACCATAGAAGCATTGATTAGAATAATTATGATAATATCGACACCAAAGCTGAATTGAACATTATGTAAAAACAGGGCTTAGTGCCACACCTGAGAGACAAGTTTACGGGCTGTTCCCAGAAAAATTCACCAGTGGGCTTGCATTGTGGCTGCATCAGTTGCATCGCTTATGGCGGACTATTTTTCGAGTTTTTTTTTCTAAATAGTGCAGTGCTGTTGCTATGGCTGCATATTTAGTAGACGTTGCACAGTGGTCATTACACCTCTTGATTTTTGTCATTCTATAGGTGTCCTGTGTGCGAGGTTTAGCTACGAAAAAGGGCACGTCCTTCCTCTGGAAATTAAATACTGTCAGTAGTCCTCACTATAGTATTGCCATAAACTACCTGTATCCGTTTGTTCCTCCTAATGTCAACTTGAACGTCATGTCCGCAGTAGGAACAGTAACGCACACTGTTGAATTATTGTCTGATAAATGTATGTATAATATTTTTCTCCCAACAGTATAGCTACGCAGTTGCTAATTTAATTTAAACCAATGTTTCCCCTAATGTACATAAGTATTTATTGAAGCAACTACAGAATGTCCTCAATATTGAAGTGCATTCCATTAGCAATCTCCTGCCACAAGAAAAGTAAATAAATAAACAAGGGATTGCTTCAAACATAGTAAATTTGCACTAAAAAGTACGCATCCGCTTCATGCATAGGGGAGCACGGATCTTGTTTAGGAAGATATAACACATGACCTAAGCAGCATCCCCTTCTTTTGTCTATACAAACACGCCGGACGCTTTACTGTAGACGATGGCTAGGCCACATTGCCCTTCACTGAGATTAAGTTGCCACGCAGGATGAAATTCCTTGTCATTCCACTTTAATTTTAACTTCTTGTTTCAAAGTATTGTCTACTGTTAGTTCAGGTTAGTCTGGTGAGTACTAGTTCATGTGAGTGCGTCACCGATTTATGAATGCGACACCCATGCAAGCCGATCCACTTTCAATGCACCGCAGAATCGGCGCGAAACTCAGGCTGTTGTGCAAGCTAGCGCGTAACAGTCTGGCCAATCTACGTGAGTAAAGGATGTGGGCCCGTTTTTGTTTTTACAGCATGGCGCACTGACAGTAGCCAAATTAACATTTACCAACCTGAAAAGCTTTTAATCTGAGAGACCAGATGTACCCAACCAGGGTTGCCAGATTTGGCTACTTTACGCCAAATTGGCTACTTTTAAAAGGCCACGGCGACAAAAAAAATGACGGTGGCTACTTGGCTACTTTTTGGCTAGTATTCTGGCACTGGCATCAAGAGTTAATATACGCTAAAACCTAGCGCAACTTTTAAAAAAATAAATGTTCATTCGCACTGCTGGCTGCGCCTCCTCGGTGTAATGGCTTTTGTGTACTCTGTATACCGCAAGCAATTGCGTGCGCCCGAAACGCATCACGGCCGCCATGCTTTTCACATTACTAATGGAACTCCTCTAGGTTAGGTAGCACTGTAAAGTAGCTGGCGGGGGGACTCTTTCATACTTTCTATCCGCTATCCGCCTCTTGCGCTACTGCTTTGAGCTGTACAGGTGGCGCCACCAACGACGAACGTTGGCGAAAAGTGGATGCGCGCGGCTCGTATAGAAGCCTTGCGCAATTCGCCCGGATCTCATTGTTTTTGCGGAAATTTTTCATTCTGGTTTGCTATTTGCACTGTCGACGCTGCTGCACTAGTCAGCCATGGCTTTTTTTACGTCGACTGTTCTATTTTATTTATTCGAAAATGACAGGCTCGTTTTTTATTACTGTGTGCCCGCGCGATGCACTGCATGCGTTTCTTACGTGCATGCGTCTAAGTTGTTTGCGTAATCTGTTAACACAGACGAAATATAAATCAGGCGCTAATCCTACACGAGACATTGCTGACGGCGCAATGACACTCCTTGAAGCGGAGTGAGTGTTTTCTGCTGTGGCTCTCTCAAAAAGCGACTTAAGGAATAGAGAATGTCGCACGAACTTCTCTTCGCGATCATCAGGATCAGATTTGGACTACGTCGCAAAGGGGTTACGAGCTGTACATTTAGTGCCGCGGGGCATGCTGGGAAAAGTTAACTCGATATGTACACTTGACTGTCACTGCAGCATTAATTGCCAATTTTCTAGTCTTAATGCCTGCTCCAGGAAGTCACCTGGATTTTTTTTTACTCTATTGCGATGGAATAAACATTGCTGTAACGTATATTTTTTATATATTTAGGTGTCAGAACATGTTCATAAACCAGCTAAACTGAAATCAGGCTTGGCTACTTTTCTGGCTCCAAAAATGAAATAACGGCTGCCAGTTGGCTACTGTTCTGGCTACTTTGCTTAATTTTGTGGCTCTTTTTCTCTTCGAGGATCTGGCAACCCTGTACCCAACGAATCAAGCTTACTGTCGTGTAGAAGAGAGCTAGCTTGCGCTGACAAAGCGAAAGTGTCACCTTCTACATCACGATATCAACTAGTGATTATTAGGTCGCTGGCTTCGAATGAAATGGAGCAACTCAGGCTCTCATTCCGTTGGCCGCGTTTTTATGATAAGTGCGCAGAGGAAACGAAATTCTCTTCAGATTGCCTTATGCATTATATAGACTTGCATTATTTAGACATGGATGTATTATTCAGACATGTAATGTGTTAGGTTCGACAGAGTTTCTACCTGACGCCTTGATTGATGACCAGTTTTGGCAGTTTCTATCATTGCGAATGGTAGTGTAGTTTTCATTGCGAATGCTAGTTTCATTTTCTATACTATGACACCACGTATATTATGAAAGTAGGTTTACAGCACCATTTGGCTACATGATGTGCGCCCTAGAGGGCTGCAAGCACAGGGTGAAATACATTTTTCTAATTTAACACAATTTCATGTTATTTACAGCATCAAGTTTTTAACAAAGATGGTAGCTATGTGCGTGCCATTCACTGTAGCTAACCTTTATGTAAGAGCAGCCTGTCAAACTTAAGGCTACAATGATCAACTGTAACCCGGATTCAACTTTTAAATGCTCTAGTCTATATTTTGAAGAACATCATACTCACAAAAATTGGCCTATATTTATTAAATGCGAATGCATTTCTTAGTCGCGCTATGTGAGGCGTCCGGCGTTGTCCGCGGCGGCGTCCGCGCGCCGGCAGGTGTTATCTCTCCGCTCTCACTCCCTCTCCCATAGCAACAGCTGCGGGCGCGCGCGCTTATCCTCGCCCCTAGCAACCGGAGCATGTGGTGCGAGAGAGTGTAGGAGAGGGTAGGTGCAGTGCTTTGCCGCTCCTTCTCTCGCCGTTCGCTCTCTCTCCTCCCTGCGCCCCACTCTCCCGTCGGCTCGCGCCTCACTCTCGACCGTTCGCTGGCTGGGCGCCTCTCAAGGCGATGGCAGAAGTCGGTGAAGGCGAAATCTCTCGGCGCAAGAAATGCATTCGCATTTCCTCACGATTCCCTTCGGGGAGGTGGGGGGCATTTTTTTCTGTTACACTCTCTGTGGAATGGCACAAAACATTTGCGTGCGGGTTTTCTTTTTTTAGTTTTTTTTTTTACTCTTCCGCGTATGAAAAATCATTGATTGTAATTGGCGGTGTCCGCTGTGGTGGACCAGTGGCTATGGTACCCAGCTGCTGACCCGAAGGCCCCGGGTTTGATCCTGGCCGCGGGCGTCGCATTTCCACGGAGGGAAATGGTAGAGACCCGTGTACTGTGCGATGTCAGCGCACGCTAAAGAACACCAGATGGTCGAAATTTTCGAAGCCCTCCGCTACTCCTTCTCTCATAATGATATCGTGGATTTGGGACGTAAAACACCACTTATTATTAGATGTGAAGCATCTTATGGCGAAGCTTAATCCGGTGGTGGTGGTGGTGGTGGTGTGCCGCGTGCCCACCCTTACTGCGCATGCGCAAACAGTTAAAAAAAATAAAAATGAAAACCTCCTCTCCCCCCTCTCTCTCCTCTAGGCATCCCTCCCCGCGGCAACCACACCCACACTGCGCATGCGCCTCGCTTCCCTCTCTCCCCTCTTACACTCCCCCCCTCTCTCCATCCCCTGCCCGCGGCGTCTAACTCCCCCCTGCGCATGCGCGTCCCCCCTCTCTCTCCTCTCCTACGCTCCCCCTCTCTCCTCTACGCATCCCTGCCCACGGCGTTCACACTCCCACTGCGCATGCGTGTCACCCCCTCTCTCTCCTCTCCTACGCTCCTCCCTCTCTCGCCTAGCGACGCCGACGCAGGCAGCGTCTGCTAGCGAGTTTCTTGGTTGAAAAAACCGACTGCTCGCGCTGCACAACCGTTCACTGGCCATCCCGTATATATAGCAATGGATCTTGACCTCCAAGGTGGTGCCGGTGGGAGATTTCTCCTGTGCGTCGTTGAACAATAAAAATTCGCAGCGTGCGCGTTAACTAAAAGCGGAGTGCGGGTCTCTGTGTCCAGTCGGAGTCTTCTGTCTCTCATTGCCCATTAGCAGCGATTGGCATGTTCTAGTAGGAAAAACTGCTCCATCACTGCCTGCTTTGCGCCTCCCCAGTTTTCTCTCCTGCGCAACGCTGCGATGAGCGCCAGCGTCAACGCCGCCGCCAGTGTAAGCGTTAGCGCCCGCTGCTTCACATCTACACATGGTTCCCTTTAGCGGGAGATGGTGTAAAATTTCATTATTATTATTATTATTATTATTATTATTATTATTATTATTATTATTATTATTAATTGGCGGTAGCTTATCGCTTTCTCAGTGCGCCTTTCTCGGGAAAAGTAATGTATGCGCACCATCGCTTGCAGCGAACTGCGCTTTCGTGTAGTCGCACTACTTCGAATGTTCAATATGCATGCCCTAAGCGTGTCGTGGTGTACTTTGCGTTATTTCTAAAAGCGCCAGTGGTTACTGTGGGAAGTTTCATGACGCATGTAATGGCAGCAGATGCGTGTCTCCTGCAGGTCATATTTCGACGACTGACATCCGCTTGTTCCCATTGTAGCGCTGTATAGCTTTCGTTTCCCTGGACACACGATGCTATGGCTTAGCTAACGCTTCGTATTATTGCGTTCTCTGCGGTGACAACGACTTGGCACTATTCTCTTGACATTTTCGAATTCTGTACTGGATATGAAGTGCTTAAGAATGCAGTACTAGGTATCTGGGTATTGCATTGTATACCGGAATTGGTGGATTTCAGTACCAGCTGTGAAGGCGCCTTAGAACCGAGTACACTGGGTAATGTCGCGCGCATAGGTGTTTTGCTCTTAGGTCATAATTGAGGCCCCCAAGAAATGGGGAAGCATTGCAAGGGAATGAGAACGCGATGTGACCTCGTCCAGATAACGTCGTCACTCATATTCCACTCATCAAGGCGAACCATAGGTGCTCTGCCAGATTGACCTGACATCATAATATGCGTCATTCATCGTGAAAAACAAGACACCAGCGGTGGTGCTCAATGCAGCAAACTCTCCCTCCTCTGGATGCGTCCAGCGTTGCCGTTGGGTCGACATGACAAGGCGCCAGAGCTCACGCCAAAAGTAGCCAAAGTAGCCATGTCCTTTGATATTATTCCGAATTTCTAGCCAGATGAAACAGAACCGGTATTATCAACAGAGTCTTTACAATTGATGAATAAATAAAACCATTTTGAATAAGTAAAACCACAAGTTTAAAAAAAAGAGCCATAGCGCCAACTGAAAATTTTCGTCGCCAACGGGGTCCAAAAGTAGCCAATTTGGCGCAAAGTAGCCACCAACGGCAACCCTGGATGCGTCAAACTTTCGAGAAAGTGTGCTATTTCACAATTCCCTCTGGCAATTTTAATACTGCTATGATATTCGCAATTAGATATGCGTCCGAGCCTCACGCGCTTCTGTGAGGCTCATGAAAGAACTTGGCGATATCAGAATTTGCAGAATCCCTATGTCAACCGGAATATACTAACCTGGAACTGCCTGTTATATTGAACTATTTCCTAACACCATAATGGTAATGTCCATGCACAGGAAAAAACCCGACTACCACGAGCAAAGATCACCGGAGCAATCTATCTATCTATCTATCTATCTATCTATCTATCTATCTATCTATCTATCTATCTATCTATCTATCTATCTATCTATCTATCTATCTATCTATCTATCTATCTATCTATCTATCTATCTATCTATCTATCTATCTATCTATCTATCTATCTATCTATCTATCTATCTATCTATCCGCCAATGCCTGTACGCTTTTGTGGTGATCTTGACTTTGTACATACCAAAATTTGTATAGGAGGACATGAGCGTACCAAGAACACCATTCAGAGGTTATCACTTGCATGCCGAATACGTGAACAAACTGTTACCATCGGGCACGTGTGAGGCACACTCGCATAACATGTTTCACGGTGCACGGGTGTGCGCCATAGCTTATTAACAGTATATATCTACCTGGGGGCATAAAACAGCCTTTAACGCGCCACGGTGGTCTAGTGCCTATGGTGATCGACTGCTGACCCGCCGGTCGCAGGATCGAATACCGGCCACAGCTGCCGCATTTTCGATGGAGGCGAAAATGCTGGAGGCCGGTGTACTTTGACTTCGGTACATGTGAATGAAGCCCAAGTGGTCGAAATTTCCCGGGAGCTCTCCACTACCACGTCTCATTATCACAGGGTGGTTTCGGGATGTTAAACGCCAATAATAATAATAATAATAATAATAATAATAATAATAATAATAATAATAATAATAATAATAATAATAATAATATTAATAATAATAATAATAAAATAATAATAATAATAATAATAATCAATCAATCAATCACTTATTTAACGTGCCCAGGAACAACCATAATGTCTAGGTGCAGGCGCACCCAGAATTAAAAAAATAAAATAAGCAATACAATGCCGACACTCTTCAGGAGGAGACAGCAAACAAAAAGAGCGAATACGCATGCATAAAAAAGAAATCAACGCAAAGGGGGGAAGAATAAAAAAGACAACACGTGAATCATGGAATGGGTGGAATAAGTGATGTGGCATATACACAATTATGCGGAAGGCTTCCTGAAAGACGAAAAGAGAAGAATTGATACATTGTGCAAAACTATGTAAAGACAGAGCATGGCTGGGATAAAAACAATGACTGTGGTCAACGAAAAACATCAAGATTTAGAAAATTAACATTATAGAGACTTTGTGTTTTGTCAACGGTAGAGTGTTGGAAGAAGTTGGCAGGTACATGAAACGGTCGATTCTCTCTGGTTAACTTACGCGGTATTCTAAAATTAATACAACTGAGAAGTAAAAAAGCAGGATATCATACCATGAACTGCTTGTAAAGAAAGAACTGGTCAGCGCGATTTCGTCGGCAGTAAAGTGATGGTAATGACAATATCCAGCAGTGTTAGAACAAAATCCAGGGTCATTTCCAGCAAAACGATGGTTGTAAATGCTCAGGATTTTTTGCTGAACAGGACGCGCACCGAGTGCCTGCCCCAGTTTGGAGCGCCTGCTCCGCTGGAGGAGATTGCCGAAGCGCAGGAGCGGGCCCAGGTCGCGCGCCTTTCGACCTCTCAGTACGGTAGACATATGTCCGAGAACTCGGCCACTCCCCGGTTGAAGTGAGCGAAACGATGAAGCAGGTTCGCCGCGAGATTAGCGACCTCATCACCGTGGAACCAATCCCGAGGAACCTCCATCCCGAGCACAAACGTGGCAGGCAACTGGCCAGGCAGGCGGCTGGCCAGAGCCGCCACAATTTTCAAGCAGATCCGCAGCGAGGAGCGGAGCGTCAGCTTCGTCGACACGGCAGCGCACTGCAGGAGACACTCTTTCTTTGCGGTCGTCGTCGACTGCAGACAGCACATCACCAATTGCGCATCGGTTCGCACTGAAGACCCGGTGATTGCCGAGCAAGTGGCCATTCCCCTGGCCATCTTGGATGGTGAAAGAGATGTCATCTATAGCGATTCGAGGTCGGCTATCAGAGGTTTCGAGTGTGGCGTCGTCTTCGAGAAAGCCTTGCGCGTGTTCCGGAGTGGCGACTGCGACGGTAAAAAGTGCCACCAACTTATCTGGTCTCCCGCACACGTTGGACAGATCAAGGGTGCTCCCCCCAACCTCAACGAGTCTGCCCACGAGACCGCGCGTGCACTAACCGAGCGTGCCGGTTCCAGGCAACGGCTCGGCGGCCACGAGGTTGCGGAGAACAGGGGTATGCCTGCCACGTACAACGAAATCACAAAATATTTTCCACTCGTTCGAAGAGTGTGCCCACTGCCTCCCCCCAGACTCAATGGGCATCAGGCCCTCGCTCTCAGACTATTGCAGATAGAGACGTACCCTAATCTGAGCTCCCTAAACTCCACTTATCCCGAGGTGTTCCCCAATGACGCTTGCCCCGCATGCGGGGATGTATCCACGCTTGCACAAATGCTCTGGGAGTGCAAAGTAACGCACACTAACCCTGGTACTAGTTCGGCCAGGTGGGAGCCGGCCCTCCGCAGCTCCCTCCTGGCCGACCAACTCTGGGCCGTCTAGCAGGCCCGCGGAGCGGCCGACAGGCTTGGCCTGGCGGTCCCGAAGTGGGAGTCGCCCGCTGCGCACTAACTTGCGTCTTGCCGGACAAGAATAAAGTTGCTCATCCATCCATCCATCGCTCAATGGCGTTACAGCTGGATTTAGCAATGTCATTTCAGATCACCGATGCAGACTCAAGTTGAGGAAGACATATTACGGTGTAAAATTTGTGGCAGGCTACCGGCGAACTGAATTCTCGAGAGATTCTGCAAACACAGCAGAGAGCAACGGCCCGGCATGGCAGCACGTTTAGCGTGAGCAGAAAAATTTTTCCGTGCTATCAAAAACAACACCAAGATCAGTGATCTCATAAACCTTACATAACGAAATGGTATTAACAGAGTATAGAAAAGACATGATAGATGTTTTGCGCGATGTACACATGAATTTTGTCTTTGAGGTATTCAGGGAAAGGTTATTGTTACACCATTTGGAGAAAGAACACAGATCTGATGGCAAGAAGCGACAGTCGTTAACTGAATGAATTTCCTTAAATATCTTGGTGTCATCGGCATACAAGAGAAAAGAAGAATAACGAATTGCAAAAGAAACATCATTAACGTAAACTAAAAATAAGAATGGGTCCAATACCGACCCTTGTGGGACCCCACTAGTCAGTTTGTATAAGGAAGGCCTTTAGCCATTCACGACAACATAACGTGATCTATTAAGCAGATAGCTATGCAGGATATTGTCACGTGGGTGTGACGTCGATGAAGGCAGCAGGCGACGTGTCCAAGATGAAACTGTTTATTAGGCCGAACTTGTGGCCGGTAAACAGAAAGTAAGATTACAGCAATACACGCTGGCCCTGATAGCGGCGAGCAGAGCGTCGTCCGTCGATCAACTGACGAGCGGTGAAGCGTGCCGGCATTTATAAGCGTGGCATCGAATATTCCAGCCTTATCGCTGGTTGTCGCGCAAGCTCTGGAATAAGCTGGAGTGTTCGCGCTTCGCGCGCAATCTTAACAAAATGATCTGTAACAATCGCGAAGCTTCTCGAACAAAGATGCGCGGTTTGCGATGAGCGTTGCTCGCAGTCTTTGTGGGCGAAAACCGAATACAGCAACTGTGAAAATTAGAAACGCGCGTGGCAATATTCACAACAGACGAGTCAACATTAAAGTGTGGAAGTTTAACCAGCATCAGTGAGTCGCTGACTACGTCAAAAGCTTTGCTCAGGTCACAGTAAACTACGCCAACCTGTCCTCTCTGAGAAATAGGTTAGGAGATCTGCGTCATGAAACTGGCAAAATTTGTGGTAGTTGAGCGGCCAGGGAGAAACCCGTGTTGATTAGAAATCAATGAATTTTTCACGCTAGAATACAATATGTTGTGAAGAGCCAGTTAGAATATCTTTGATGTGGCACACAGTAGAGAAATCGTGCGATAATTAGAAACATCACTTTTGGTGCCCGACTTAAATACCAGAAAAACACGCACAGTTTTCCACCTCCTGGGAAATGTGGAAGTTTTCAGACACATAATAAATGTTCTAGTGAGTACTGGGGCAAATGTACTACTATAAGCCTTTAGTATGTATTTTGTTGTTGTTGTTGTTGTTGTTGTTGTTGTTGTTCTTCTTCTTCTTCTTCTTCTTCTTCTTATTATTATTATTATTATTATTATTATTATTATTATTATTATTATTTGTATTATTATTGTTATTATTATGTTTATTATGAAAATAGGCTTTCGAAACCATGACGCGAAGCATCCCGTCTCGCAGAATGACCGGTGTTGGCGTAACAGCTGCAGTCCGAGAGAAAAAAACTCCCGATAGGAGCGAAGAATGAAGATCACGTCTGAAGAGCTAATCGAACCAAATCGTCCTAAACGGCAGTGCATTCTACCACGCAGCCACGCCAGTGTTTCAAACTTCTTTGGAAAAAAAGCTACATACATGCACCATATCGGGGCAGTGCAAATCAGTCTTGTTAAGATTGATTGCGCCAGCTATCGTCAAGCGTTGCTCGAGTACACAGATAAACGTGCATCATCAGACCATGCACATCGTTGTGATAAAACCTACATGTCTGTTCTAACGTGAGCGCCGAAGTTATGCCGGACCATGAGCTACACTTTACACGCCAGTGTTGTCGACGCACCTGGCAAGCCGGCTATATAGTCGTATCTACTAAGCTTATATAATGACCTCGATACACCTCGCAATACTTCGCTCAACGCCAACAATTTGGCTAAGGCTGCTACACGCTGACTGCTTCGTATTTAACCGGTTCTCAGAATAACTGAGGTCTGCCGGATTTATTGGTGCGGTTAGTTTCGGTCATTTCATATGAACAAAAAAAATTTATTATGAAGAAAATGAACCAGTATAAAATCTACGTACCCTGGCTTTCCTTCTCGAAGAAGTCTGCAAAAGAGAAAAAGGAAACACTTTGTTCATGGCCCAAGGAAAAAAAATGTCGTATTCCACCGGAAATGATCGCTCATCTGCCATCTATCGGCCCGCTATGGAATCATCTTGAACGTGTATACGTAGAAGACATTTTTTTCATCAGGTAACCAAGTGGTAAATCATCACACGGTGACGTCTACCTTAAACATGTTAAAATAACTTATCTATCGTTTAATTATGCTCCTAATAATTACCAGGGAACAAACGGGGGTTTAAGGATATCATAGTTGAAATCAAGAAAAAGAAAGGGACATGAGCCGGGCACGTAGCGCGTGGGCAGGATAATTGCTGGACATTAAGGGTAAATGACTGGATTCCAAGAGAAGGCAAACGCGTTAGACGGAGACAGAAAATTAGGTGGACAGATGAGATTAAGAAGTTTGCAGGTATAACGCGGCAGCAGAAAGCACCGGACCGGGTTGATTGGCGGAACATGGGAGAGGCCTTCGCCCTGCAGTAGGTGTAGTCAGGCTGTTGATTATGATGATGAGTTACTGAAAGCCACGTAACTTAGTTATCACAAGCCAGACACGACGCTTTAAAATTGTCTTGCAGGCCGTCAACTACCTCATAATTCTGCCCATTTGTACTATGAAGCCGTAGAATTCGATGTGACTTTAGTGGTACAGGGCTAAAGATACTTTCCATCGTTTTCGCACTATTGCGTTTTTGACTGCACTATTAGTTAAATAAGGGACATGCAGTCGCATGACTTGCTTTAGTCGCTGGGACATGGCAACCGCTCGTATCCTGGGCTAAAATATTATGCAGTGAATACGAGGGAAAGGCAAACTTTGCAGGATCTCTTGGTTGTTCAGTTCCAGTATTGTTATTTTGCTTAAAAAACTTACCCTTTTATACCTTCTGTATAATAATCCAACAAAGCAGAATACACAACGGTGCATAACTCATGTTTTACTTCGAACGTTAGATTGCGGAAATGGAGCCACAGTTCGAGTCAAAAATTTTGTTTTTCCCAACTGTGACAATATTGTGACAGTGTTTCTGTTTCATTCTATCTTATCCTAGTTTTATTGTTTAATAAAGGAACGTCTAAAGTCAACAATGTGACTATATTGTTCGCTAACTATTGTGTGCTTTTTACAACAAACGCTATACCAACAAGGCTTTGTTACTTTTGTCAAGGCCCAATATCATGCAAATTAGAATAAGAATCAATGAAGTATCGTAGTCATGAAAGTTCGGCAATAGAAGACTAAAGAAAAATTGTTTTGTAGGAATAGCTAAAACGCGAAATGCTATCTAATTTATTTAGCGCGGCACAGCTTCGCGTCCATGCCTAAACTTAGAAACGTCGTTTAGGCCACAGAATTTTTTTCTGAAGTAGAGCGCCTCAAAAACCGCTTCTGACATTCACGTATACTAGCAAAATCTTTTTTAGCATGATCCGAGATGGCCGAAACTCTACTCGGCCCACTTGCTCTGAGAATGAACCACATATATATATGGTAAGGCAAGAGACAAGATACAATGGCCGTACGTTGGGCCGGCTGTGCTATTATATGCTCTTCCTCCACATCGGTGTCCTCCCAGCTCCTCGCGCAAGCAGCCGAGCCGCTTTGCCGTTCTTGCCTCTCAAACTCGCCCACGCTGCGGACCTGGCATACAAAAACAAACAACACTTCAGTTGAAACGACGTTGTACGATGTTGTACTGCGGGGCAGGTCGCCGGCGGCGGTCATAACAGCGCTTCTGTTTTTCTTGTTCTCGTGCGGCTCTTTTCCTCGCCGCAGCCCTGATCTTCTGGCAGTCGTCTGTACGGCTGTGATTGCGTGTGACGCTAACAGGAGCGTCTAGGCTTAGTACCGCTTTCAGCTGCAGTAGCTTTCCGTACGCGGTTTTGTACGGTCTGCTTTCGTATATGGAGCTAGTCTTACCTGAATACATTGATTAGTGCGCTCAGTAAGGCCGTTTGCTTGGGGATGGAACTCGGATGTGTAATGGTGCTCTACACCCGCTTTGTAAAGGTACGTTCGAAGTTACGGCTGCGAAATTTTGTTGCACGGTCAGATATTAGTTTATTTGGGAAACCATGCCTCCATTGAAACCTGCGCTTCTGGAAATCGACTAGATGAACGGAGGCAAGCGATGGCACGGCTGCCACTTCCACGTATTTGGACAGATAGTCCACAGCTGCAATGATGTAGCGGTTTCCAGCAGGGGTGGCGGTAGTGGCCCTTTGTAGTCGATGCCCACCATATGAAAGATCTGATCGGGTATATGACCAGGTGTTAACAGTCCAGGCTGACACCCCGGCAGTCGCTTAAACTGTTGACACGCTGGGCAACTGGAGACGTAAGAGCGCACATTGCTTGATATTTTCGGCCAACAGAAACGTTCTTGTAGCTTTCGAAGCGTGAATCGATGTCCGATGTGCCTTTCTTCGGCATTATCAGGGATGACCCGTAGTATTTCGGTACGAAAACATTTCGAAACGGCCAGAAGGTAGCGTTGTTCCGAGATGTCCTAGTACCACTGACAAAGGCACGGTACATTACGTCGTATTGCAAACAACGGATGTTTCCGTGCCCGTTACAGATGCAATGATTGACGCCAAGTGATCGTGCTCTTCTTGGGCTTTCTGCTCGTCTACTTGGGCAAATTGATGTTATTTTGCTTCTTTCCTTCAACGCGCATGAGTGCGTGACGTGACAAGGCATCAGCGATGTTATTCAAAACCCCAGTGCGATGTCACACGTCAAGGTCATTCTTGCAATGTGATGATCCACCGAACAAACTTATGCTTGAGCTGTTGCTTGGAAAACATCCAAGTCAAAGCAGCATCATCAGTTACCACGGTGAACCTGCGCCCGAACAGATAATGGTGGAATTTATCGTCCACTCTCCAAACCACTGCCAGACTCTCCAGCTCATTGGAGTGATAGTGGTGCTCGGTATCGGAGAGTTTCCGGCTGGCATAAGCGGCGATGTGCTCGACGCCATCTGGATCACGCTGGACTAGCACTGCCCCTGGGCCGACTTGGCTAGCGTCGGTGTGCACTTCAGTGGTCCAGTCATCATTGAAGTGACTCAATATTGGATCGCCATTGAGCTTCTGCTTTATCGTCCGAAAATCATTTTTTGCTCGGCGGCCCATTCAAATTAGACGCCCATTTTAAGGGCATCACTCAGCGGAGCCGCAATCGAAGCCAAGTGGGGAATTAACCGCTGCAAGTAAGATGTAATGCCCATGAACGACTGCGCTTCGTTCAAGCTGGCTGGTGTGGAATATTCCGACCCTGTTGATGCGTTCAGGGAGTGGGTGTATACTATTGGGGGAAATGTGTCCAAAGTGCGCTATCTTAGACAGACCATACTGGCACTTCTCTCGATTTAAGCGGAACCCCGCCTCGTACAGTCTGTGTAGAACATCGTTTTTATTGCGCAGGTGTTCATCCTCTGGGGTGACAACGACGAGGATGTCATCTAAATAGACCAAGCAGGCTCGGTTCTTCAATGAGCCTAGCACGAAATTCAACACGCGCTGAAATGTGCTAGGGGCCGTTCTGAGCCCAAACGGCATGCGATTGAATTCATATAGGCCTGACGGAGTGCGAAAGGCAGCCTTGCACTTATCCTTTTCCGCGACGCTAATCTGCCAGTACCCTGTGCGTAAGTTGAGTAACGAGAAGAATGTGCAGTGACGAACTGTATGAATGGCGTCGTCGATGCGGGGCAATGGGTACGAGTCGGGCGTCGTGCACTTGTCGAGCTGCCTGTAATCTACGCTGCCCACGGACTTCACGGAAGTCTAATATGCCCGCGGAGAGCATCTCGCGTACTTGATCTGCGATAACGATAAGACGAGCACTGCATTGGCTTTCGCTATACGCAAATGCCGGCCTTCTGTAAGATGAATTCGTCGTTGTGATTAATGACAATCGCTTCCAGGTACACGCATTGGGTCTCGCATACCTCCAGTGCTGAGCGATGTCCTACTGACTCAGTTCGACCGAGACCTCGAGGCCAGCGGGTTGCCCAGTGTCATCCATTATTCCGCTTCGTCGACGGTTTTCTTGTCCTTTTCGGGGAGAGGACAACCGAGAACGCCGCACAAGAAATTGACGAATTGTTCTCGCGGTTCTGTAAGGCCTCCTCAGGACTGACAATTACGAAGGAACTTCCTGAGGATGGTCGCATCCGCTTCATCGGCCTCGA
>JALIZH010005114.1:0-45000 GCA_030522465.1 Rhipicephalus appendiculatus
GGTGACGGAGCGGGAGAGAAGAAGCAGATTTGGTGGGGGGGTGGGGGAGTGGCTGCGGCGGCCGCGCTGAGGGGGGCTTATGTGGATGCCACGCGCATCTCCCCCTTACTGTTCTCAGCTCTTTCGCGGGGCGCATCCTTTCTTGTTGTCGCCTCCTCGCGCACTCCTCCTCTCCCATTCTCTAGTTAGCATGCGCATTTCATTCGTCTCCCTCCCCCGTTTCCTCCTCTCCCAATATTCCCGCTGCCGTTATACACGTCATTTGCAGGATGGGCGCAGAACGTCTTCTAGTCTGTGAGCAAGATTCACGGTACCTAACTGATGTGGTTTGCTGAAGCATAGATAGCTGCAGGAATGTGTCGTTACCGGCTTCTTGTCGCACGCTTTCGTACGCCTTATAATTTTTCCTATGTCGCGTTAAGCTGTCTGTAGGGCGATTTACTGCTGACGGCTACCTAACCCAGAATTTTTTGAAGAACTGAGTTCGACTTGTTATCGCACCTCAGTGATTATCCTGGAAGACCCGGGATGTGTGCTTCCATGGGATAAGTTAAACTTCGTGCTGCCAACTAAAAAATTTAGCAGACACACACACACACACAAAAAAAAAAAGAAAAGTAAGTCGAGGCCCGTTAAGTGCACGCAGAAAATCAGACCTACATTGAAGGTATGTTTTATTGCGCCTGTGCAAAGCATTGCTAAAGAAAGGAACAGTGCCTGCACTTTGGTGCACGCTGAGACGCGAGGTATGCCGGATCAACATTACTAAATGATATCTTGAATAAGTGCGAGGGATGGTTACGCATTGTGAAACTAAACTAAATCTAATAGATGTGCTCCATCGAACTACAATCATATTAAAAAGCACAAGGAACTACTAGGCAGCGTGTAGTGTTGCAAAAAAAAAAAAAAAAAAACAAAAAAAAAAAACAGCCGTGTATTTCGAGTGCTCAGTTTGTGGTTTCGAAGATGCAGGTAGGGAAAAAAAAAGAAGCGTATTGTTCGTGCACGATAACGATAATTCACTCTTTCTTCGAAACCAACACGTACAAGTGGCAAATTCACGCGGCACATGAATCGCGAGTAATTGTGTGACAAATTTATGCTCAACGCTGGCAAAAGACGCCCTCATTTCTCGAAAACCGCGAAAAAAAAAATAATAATAAATAAATAAATAAATAATAAAAAAACGCCTCACCCGCAAGAGAGCAAATTTTTTGCCGCTGAGCATTGCGAAGAAGCGATGCATTCAGCGGGAGAACTTGTAACATATTAACGCTGGTTAAGCTGCCCTGTGCAGTCTGTTACTCTAATGCAACCGTAATTTTTCTATACTACAGCCGTACTCTGCGCTCATATCGTCTAGGACACTGCAGGTAGGACACATGGTAGAAGACACAGGAGACGCTTATTCACATAGTGCTCGGCTGTGTGTCGTTATTCCAGAAAGCTGCAGAACTCTCAGCTTCGCTCTGCCTACTTGAGCCTTCGTCACATATACAGCGCTCTCGCAGTTCGGATCACTGAGCGGCGGAAACCTTCCGTCCAAGTGTAGCACGGCCTCCGTCAAAGGAACCGAAGATGACGTAGGTTTCCACGCTCACACTTTCGGCGCGCCCGCGTGGGCGGTGCAAGATGAACTTTTCTTTCGCGCATTCAAAAGCTCTCGCTGCAACAACCGCGGAAAAAATCACGACATCATGGACAATAATGTCGGTCCTTGGTAATTCACAAAGTTTTATCGAAGCTTTGTGGTTAAAGGGAAGCTATCGAAGCTTCCCTTTGACGTGCACTAACATCGCACAGTACACGGGCCTCTAGTATTTCGCCACCATCGAAATGCGAACGCCGCGCTCGGGATCCAACAGTTCCTTACTTCCGTCGCGCCACCTAATCCACTGCCGTCCTCTGCCGTGCTTGGCTTGCAGTGACGGAGAGGCCTGGGAGAGGCCTTTGCCCTGCAGTGGGCGTAGACAAGCTGATGATGATATATGAAGAAGCTTTTCAATGGGCCAAACGTATACTTGGTAAGAGAAGAGACACAACTTAGCGGTTGTCTTAATTTTATCTTCCAACGGTTTCGACCGGTGCACCGGTCTTCGTCAGGGCTGATATTCATGTAGACAATGTTAGCGACCTCACACAGCGTGTGATGGAACCAATGATAGGAGTAACGCCAATAAATAAGGAGATGTACAGTAGAGTGGATTAGAGAACAAACAGGGGTGTAGCCGATATCCCAGCTGATAGGCTGTTGCCAGTCTCTCAGCAAGACAAAGAACACCAGGGATATCTAACGCGCGAACCAACGGGACATAGCACCGTGAGAATTATGCTGATAGTAAGGGCGAACAACTGGAAAACTGTGATACCACTCGCTGCGGGAGAATCGCACAAGAAGCACGGCAATCACAGAATATTTGGTGGTGGTCCGTTGCTCTTTGGACATTTGTTTGTTGCTTTTTTCGCACGATATCGCGCTGGCTACACATAGAGCGATAGTACCCTGAAGACGTGACGTTCGAACAGTGGTCCAATGTCGACAAGCCCTGCTCGTACTGCACGTACTGCCTTGAAAGCCTCGTCGAAGTTTTTGAGCATAAGGTTTTCTTTTTATACTCGATAAAAATCTAATCGAGCGCAAATAAAGAACAAGCACACACGCCCATACTTGCAGGGGCGTAGCGAGAAATGTTTTTTTCGGCAGGGGGGGGGGGGGGGTGGTGTTTAACCTATACTTTATGTGTGTTCGTGCGTGCTTTGGTATACGTGCGTGTATATATACGCAAGCAAAATTCAAAAATTTCAGGGGGGAGGGGGAGAGGGTTGAACCCGCCCAACCCTCCCCCTTGGCAACGCACTGCATACTTGTACATACAACCGTACGTGTTTTCTTGACGAAGATGAGCTACGAACTTGCCCAAAAACAAGTTCTTCAAAAGTTGATCACAGGATTTTGTGATTTGCAATGTCAATCAATATTTCATGGGACCCGAGAAAACTATTTAACGGTCGCGAATGCTTTTTTGCACCATGAAAAACACTTTTCAATGTAACTATGACGAACCCAGATGCTTAAAAAGTGAATAACATCGGCAAGTTACGAACCCACACATGAATAAGTAATACGACATGATATCAGATGTTGACTGCTTTTTAACGAAAATAAATACAAGTGGTGAATGATGAAGCTCCCGAAAATTGTTGCGTAATAGTTTTCTGTCACAATATACCCAGATTTTAAATATATGCCCAGTTTATATAGAATCACTCTTGGTGCGCACGCTTCTTGCCTTTGCTCATTTTTCGTGCTAAATCTTCGAAATGTAATGTATTACATTTCGAAATGTAATGTAATGTAATGCCCCACATGGGGCCTTTAAGGGAATAAAGTGAAAGTGATTATTTCCCCGCGATATGCCACTAGCGGTTCTAAAAGGGTCCTTCCTGCCTGCTGGTTACGGCTTCTTCGTAGTTAAGTAGACTGTATTTGCTGTTTTAGAGCAGGTGTACTGATAATGAAACCCGCATAGGGCCCAGGAAGTTTCTGGAAGTCTCTATTAGGATTGGTTAGGTATGCTTGAATGTAGCACAAAAGACAATTTGTGAAAAGAGTCATGGAAAAGACACGAAAGTGAATGCGCCAATCACTCATTATTTCATGACGCTCCCAAAAAACGTTTGGAAAGAAAAGGCACCTTCCGCGCATGCGTAAAGAGCCAAGGTATGACGTGGAACGACACGACCAAGATAACATGTTATAAAGACTGCATTTCTGTAGAACAAAATGTCGTGGATGTATCAGTGTCAAAATCAGAACCTTTCTTTCCACTATGGAGAGCTTCCAACAAAATCTCTGGCAGTTTGTTGCTTACTTTTTCTAAGCATCCACATTTGCGCAAAGCTTGGCGCACAAGAAAAGACGTGGACATGCGCAGCAAGATGGGCATTATCACTCTTACGTATGCAATTTGCATGGTCCTTCAGTCTGTCATTAATGCGACTTCTCATTTGCCCAATGCAGCAGCACTTCCCGCCGCTTAGGTATGTCTCATATAGACCACCCCTTGTGTCTATGGACCCTTTACGTCTATAGACCACCCCTTCTGCACAGCGCCTGCGAGGAATGAACAGGGATGCGACAGGGCTTCACTTTCCTCTCTTTCCTATACCCTCTCCACAGGAATGTATTTTACGCTACAATCAAGCACATCTAGCCAATCTAAGCATGAACTTGCCCAAGAAGCAGTAATAGTGGTCCCTGTCCACTCTTAACCTTTTGTCGAGTGAAATCAGTGAAATAGCATTTACTACAATACGTATCCCTGCTTTTAGAAGTATTTTTTACGCTTCCTTGGTAAGTTTCTGGTGCAATGTCCCCTGGCGTGCCTTATAACGAATGACAGTGTGATATCTTGCTTCCCCACACTGTAACTAGCACTTTATATTTCTAAAGAAATAACTGAAGCGGAGAAATGCTACTTAACTTAAAGTTAAGTAGCATTGAAACAGCAGCTGGTATTGGCCCGATATCAGCTGCACAGTTGCGTGGCGTACGGTGATGTGTTGTAGTATCAAAGTGTGGAAAAAAACAAACACTGTGGTAGTATTGCTTAAAGGAGCACTGACATCAAATTTCAAAGTCGAGATGTGTCCTTCATTCGATTGCTCGGTATGCATAGGTCGTCTTGGCCAAATTTGAATGCCGTCGGTCGCGTGGAAGTTATTTTATTTCGAGGGCAAACCAGGCAAACAGCGTATGAACGCTCAACGGAAAACTGGATGCCCTGCGACATAGACACTAGTGCAACGTGTGAGGTGTGATAGAACACGTGATAGAATCACACCTATGACGTACGCTAGTGATACGCTAGTAACAATGACGTCGACGGTCTGAGTGTGTTTATTGTGGCGCCGACGCCCGGCGTGGTCTCAGTAGTGGCTCTTCTTGCTGTGTTGATCTGTGCGTGCGGTACATCGTGTCGCATCGACTGATTTGTCGTGCGCGAGTGCGATCACTCGGAGCGACACAGTACGTGCCAGGATGTCGGGGAGCTGCTGCGTAGTGCGAACCCTGCCCGTCGAGGCGCGGGAAAAGCGGAAAGTGCGTGTCCTTTCATGAATTTCCGAGCCTCGAACCTCAACGCAGCCAGTGGGTTGACTTCGTTCGGCGCGCCGTTGGACCGAGGGACTGGACGCCTGTGAACAGCAGCCGCATTTGCTCGCTTCACTTTGACGCGGGCTGCTACACGATGAATCCTGTGTTGGCGAAGCAGTTCGGTCTCTCGTTTGATACGAGGCCCAGTCTCCAGGCCGGGGCTATTCCCACCGTATACGTGTGCCCTACTGCAGCTGAAAGCAGTGATTCACTCGCCAAACGTCCGCGACATGAGGTGCGTAGTTGGTGTTCCTGTGCTCCGGCAGTATGGCCGAGGTTGATAAATACATTGCTTTTAACGCAGGATCGCGAGCCTGCCGCTCCTAGCAGACGAAATGTCAGCGATGTCAGCTGGACGTGACGTCACCTTTTTTTGTGGCAGCGGGATCAGCTGGGGAGCGGCCCCGACGTGGCCGCGAGGTAGCGCTACCAGCACTACAATTTGGCGGGTTTTCCTCCCGTTTTGAATCGCGTTCGATACCGGATATATTTATCAACATTACTGGTACTTATTCGTCCTTCCGCTGCATTTTGAGTCGAGAATCGTTACTTGGGGGTCGATAGCTACTCGCGGATGCAAAAAAATCCACATGCGTAAAGTTGATGTCAGGGCTCCTTTAAAATATTGCGAAATATTGTGCTTTTCGTTAACTAGATTTTCCTCGAGTACAATGTGGCTTATTTTCTTGTTCTTTCTTCTCAGAAGGCCCAAAGGTTTTGTTCAAATTCACACAAACACACGTGAGAAAAGTGCAAGCAATTTATTACATTGGCTGCAGAGGAGGCACACACGGCGCAATTACAACAGCAGACTGCCCAGTTATTTTTTATCGCCGACTAGCCCGGTGGCTCATGGCGGCTAAAAAATTGCGTTGTTTGACTTGAGATAATTGCGATGAAAAATTTCCTTCCATACTCTTTGGACACTTCTACGTAGCGTTCTTGTTCTCTACCATAATAACGAGGGCATGAAAGTATGCTGATGACGCTCAACAACAGAGTATGTTTGTTGTCTCGCATAACCAGGTCGAGTTAAATTTAGTCATTTATCAGACTGTTCATTTTTCGGGAATATTATAGCTTGGTATGCTCTTATTCCATTCCTCTTTGCAAGTTTTACTGAACAAGAAAATATAGTCGCAGAAAATGCACAGCTAATGCGCGACTTGTCACAAAAACTGTCATTGTCAATCCTTCCCGTTTCATAGCCGTTTATTTGCGCTCTTTCACACATTTAGTAGGTAAAGTTATTAACTATGTCTACCCATGTCAGCATGTAACGTCAAATCAAGGACGGCAAGGATGTGCAAACATGTTTTTCATTACTGGCCCGGTGCGAGCATTGCATGTCCCTGCCCGATGCGAGCATTGCACAACATGTTTGCACATACTTCGGATCCCAGATTTCGGCAAGGAATGCACCAACATGTTTGTCATCACTCGTACTGTACATGCCCTTGGAGCTGCAAGAACACACATGCAACACACTTAACACACACGTGCAGGCAGGCACGGGGCTTGCAGTCATTTCAGTGAGCTTCGCGTCAAGCATCACTGAAAAGGTGCCCCACCCAAATTTCGCATGTAGTAGTTACTGAACGCTGTCTTTTTCGAAATGGTGCCTGTCAAATCGTGCTTAAGCAACTCTTGCTCTACAGGGGAAAAACAGCAATCCACCTTCGACATGTTTCATTTCATGTTTTATGTTTTGATGCGTAAAAGCATCGCTGTTACTTATGCGTGATTTTAGAGCCTGTAAAAAGAATCACTAAAAGGAAACTTTTTCATATATTCAAAGAATTTGCGGGTTGGGCTTGTCGGTATCCTGTTGTTGTAAGCGGCACAAGACGAGAGGGCTAGTACAGGATACGAGAGCGAGGACATTTTTTCAATTATTTTTTTTTCCGGTCCGGTTTCGCTGTGCTACTGAGTACTTTTAATCGACACGACAGTAGCCGAAGGAGCGTAATATCATAATAGGCGTCCTCAGAAAATAGATGTTCGCTTTCGAAGAATAGTTTGTCCTGGTACTACCAATAGAAACCCGGACTAGTGCTTGATGTTGGTGGCTGCTCTACTATCTGAGCTGATTTAGAGTAGAGCAAATTGGTCAATAACATGAGGCACGGGGGCATTTTCAGAGCTGTTATTGGGGGGAATAGAACTACGGGTTTATATCTCATGGTATATCCTCCACCTTGAAGTCTTCCAAAGAACGGTATATGTTTCCTTGTGTTTCGAATTACTGTTTAATACACCCTCTCTAAGCAACCTGCTAGCCTCCTGTTCAGACAAGATGGTAGAGTGTGGTACCGAAAGTTGATAGACTTGCTTTCGCACATTTTCTTTCAGATAGCACCGACCACTTTCTCGGCCATTCGTGAAGGTCGCGCGTCCATTACATTTGATTTGTCAGAACTCGCTGATGTTCCCGTTCTGTCAAGTGCTATAAGACGCGTACCACTGATTGACCGAATGGCACGAGCTATACATATAAACGGTTCCTGCGACCCACCAGATAAGAAAGTCAGTGTTATCTTCCCAGCCACAACCGAACTCTAGGGAGCAATCTGGAATTTAGTTCAAGGACGTCGGCCATCGCATTCCGGACGGCATGCCACAGCACGGTGTTACTTTTCGGGGACGACGGCCCATCTGTTTCAAGAATTCTTTGTCTTTCTCGAGTTTATTCCAGACTTGTTTCAGAAGTTATCGTCGTGGGTTTATCACCCTGGGTCGGTCCACTTTCTACTTCGTGGTTGCTCATTTGTTGCTTTTGCGACGTAGGACGATGGACCCACTGACATCAAAACTACACAGAGCCTCGCATGCATTTCAGGGGGCAGCGTTCCAAGTGCCGATGCAGCTTACGCTTCAATCGAAACATTTCTCTCTTATGGCGCGCAGCGACAAGAGTTTCGAAATGACCTTTTCCCGTCTTACAAAATTTTTCTGCTATGCTCTGTCGTTGAAAAATGGTCTATTCCTTTCTCTTGTCTGTGCATGTTTGAGATTCTGATGGTCTGTCTCTTTGCATTTGTTTCTGCATGCCTCTGCCGCACGGTTAATGTCTTTTTGTACTCTTCAGTGTGATAGAAGGACGCAAACCGAAACACGTGGACGACTTCAGCGTGATAGTCTATATGGAAGACCGCTAAATTGAAACAGGGGCCGAACAAGATTCAAGATTGATGAACGATAAACGCCGCTCGTAGAAGATCGTAGAGAATTGCGCAGCCGACAGCCTGGAATAAACTTTTTGAGACAGTTCATCAAGGTGCAATTGGTTCGGCATCTCGAGATTCTGGTATAGGGAGAGAGAAATATAAGTATAAAATATAAAATATCACAGGTCGCTTCGACGCTTCGAAAAGCATCCGAGATGTGTGCAGGCAACCGACCCTGAAAAGTGTGTCATCAGGCCCGGAGCGAGCGGGACCATTGCGTCGTCAGTAGGGAGCGTTTTTATGTGTTTACTTCCTTTCGTCGCACTCAAGTTCAAGAGCACTGCTTGGGCGCATTTATTAGACATGCGACCGCTCACGTACGCACCTCATTTCGAGTGCAGAACGCGCCCTCCTTGAATATCGCGAAAAAGAGAGAAAAAAAAGTGGGAGATCACGTCCTTCACTTCGTGAGTGCATCGAACCCTTCACAGGTCGCAGGTGCAATTCGGATTGTGAATGTTGTCAGGTCTAACCCTTGCTGACAAGTCGATGCGAAATTTCGTCAAGTACAGACTACAGGTTTGAGAGACACTAGATTGCGAGCCAGCCCGAGTGCGCATGATTTGATGTTTCGGCAAGGAGTGACACCTTCTATTGACAGGGAGGCGCGCAACTTTTGCGTTGTGCTTTGACTATGTGCGTTCTGGAAAACGGGGGGGGAGGGGGGAGGGGGCGTGCGCCCGCCAACTCGTGTCCCCTCTGCGCCACCCTGTTGAAATTGTGGTAGCCAAACTGAACCCACCCTTTGATGTTCAAAATGTGGTTACAACTTATGGTTCGCTACTCAGAAGCTGACGGTGATAAATAAGGCAAAGTTGTCTAAGGAATAAAGCTTAGAATAACAGAGATGAGCTAGTTGGTCCGTACTCATTCTAAAGAGACAGGGATGCAAACACGGACACAAGAAGGAAGTGAGGACACCACAAACGCCGACTAACAACTGAAGATGCGCACAACGGCGGAAAAGAAAGCACGACGCCTTATCTGCGCATGCCCATGCAATATGCGAAGCTATAAATCTGGCACGCGTGGGGGTCTACGTGAAAGATAACTGTTAAGGCATTTGACTTCATCTTTATGCAAATTAATCGATGGCTGGCTCACGCATGCGCTGCAACTATTATCGATATGCCATACCTCAATCAGACGCGTTTCTTCATTCCTATGCCGATACAAAACTGCGCATTCATCGAATATTGGCGCGCGTTTACATTCCCGACAATGTAAAGAAAGATTAGAAGGCGAGCTCTGGGTTAGCGATCTCTTTGTTCCAATAAGCTCTCGTTAATGCAGCGTCCTGTCTGTCCAACGTAGAAGCGGCCGCAGCTAAAAGGGACCTTATAAACTACACTTCACGGCAATCAGTGAACTTGGTGTGTTTTACGAAACAAATATCGGTCCGCTTCTTGCCTTTTATTCGCTCCTTCTTTCTCTGCACTGCGGCACAAATCTTACCTAGCTTATTGGCAGCCGTAAAAACAACATTAACGCCGTATCTACTTCCTACTTTCCTTAGCCTGTGAGATACGCAATGAACGTATGGTATACCTACGATATGTTTCTTCCTATCGCTTTCTGCAACCATGCTCGGACTTAACATAACGGACTTAGGGTCATTCCATGCCAAATCATCCAACGTTTTTCCGACCATCATGAATATCGCTAAAAAAATTTGCACGTTTTCGCGGAAGGTCAAAACTCATTCTGCCCGCTTGTTTTCGTTGGCAAAAATTTTGCCACCTATTTGTGACAGTTCATAGCTTTGTACTGATGAAGCTGAAGGGCATCGAACAACAATTTTTTGCAATTCACCATTATGTGATGCGGTCAATAAATTGGTGTTTATAGCAAGCAAATGAAACAGCGTGACTGAAAAAAATTATGCATTCTTCAAGTATATCAATATTTACAGCCTTTTTTACACGATAAAAAAAATGATTAAAATTGCTGATTTCGACATTTTTTCCCCAGAAACATGCCAGTTAAAAGAGAATAAATGAAACAGGAAGTAGTGGTCTGTGCAACATACTACAAGAGAAAAATATTATAGGCGATCAAGCTTCAAAAGTTTGTCTGAAAAAAATTTGCAAAATTGACATTTTTTAGAAAAAGCTCTACATTCAAGGTGAAAAAAAATCACATTGGTGGTCAGAATAAAAATATGCATGATAATTCATTAGATAGCTCGGCATCTTGTTTAAATGTGTGTGAAGTTACAAAAGGGTATTATTTTTTGAACGCGAGAAATATTTTTTGAAGTATAGTATGCCAGCGCTCTTACTATACAGGGTGTCCCACTTATCACGCAGCATGATATAAAAAAAGCGGGACGGCGTTACGCGAAGCAGGCCTTGTGCATATTATTCCCAGTATACTGTAGTAGCCGCTACTATTTTTTTCGTTAATGTGAATAAATTAATTAGTCATAATTAAATTCGTAACTCCAAAACTACTCACCTAATTATCAAAGCGTCAATGAGGCAAATGTGGGCATGTTGTAATGACATCTATCTGTGCTACTTTCAACAACGTACTAATTGCGTGCTAATTTTTTTTCCTTTCCAATTCGATTGTTGCTTCATGCATGGCCTCCGAGACTGTGCGCCGGCGCGCGACCTCAGAGGCCATGCATGAAGCAACAATCGAATCCGAAAGGAAAAAATTAGCACGCAATTAGTACGTTGTTGAAAGTAGCACAGATAGATGTCATTACAACATGCCCACATTTGCCTCATTGACGCTTTGATAATTAGGTGAGTATTTTTGTAGTTACGAATTTAATTAGGACTAATTGATTAATTCATATTAACGAAAAAAAATAGTAGCGACAACTACAGTATACTGGGAATAATATGCATAAGGCCTGCTTCGCGTAACGCCGTCCCGCTTTTTTAAAATCATGCTGCGTGATAAGTGGGACACCCTGTATATGTAAAATAATTTCTAGTTATGAAATGTATATAACGTACCTTGCGCACTGCCAGATTTCCCTGACGAAGGTAACATGCTGTGAGTGTTCATCACTGATGGCTCCATAGCTCAACTGGCACATGAGGCTCTAGCCCCATCGCTCGTACCGTACGTCAGTTCGCAATGAAACGCAGACGACAACCTCCCCCTTTTTCTTTCGTCTGCTTTGAAAACGATGCAAAGTTTACCTTCTGCATCGCTGGTGAGTGGGCATCTGCTGCAGACGCGCTGTTGCCGTTTTCGAGTGCAGCTCCTGTTGCGACGGACGAAAGCCGCTACAGATACTATACTTCAAAAAAATATTTCTCGCGTTAAAAAAATAATACCCTTTTGTAACTTCACACACATTTAAACAAGATGCCGAGCTATCTAATGAATTATCATGCATATTTTTATTCTGACCACCAATGTGATTTTTTTCACCTTGAATGTAGAGCTTTTTTCTAAAAAATGTCAACTTTGCAAATTTTTTTCAGACAAACTTTTGAAGCTTGATCGCCTATAATATTTTTCTCTTGTAGTATGTTGCACAGACCACTACTTCCTGTTTCATTTATTCTCTTTTAACTGGCATGTTTCTGGGGAAAAAATGCCGAAATCAGCAATTTTAATCATTTTTTATCGTGTAAAAAGGCTGTAAATATTGATATACTTGCAGAATGCATAATTTTTTCAGTCACGCTGTTTCATTTGCTTGCCATAAACACCACTTTATTGACCGCATCACATAATGGTGAACTGCAAAAAAATTGTTGTTAGATGCCCTCCAGCTTCATCAGTACAAAGCTATGAACTGTCACAAATAGATGGCAAAATTTTGGCAACGAAAACATGCGGGCAGAATGAGTTTTGACCTTCCGCGAAAACGTGCAAATTTTTTCAGCGATATTCATGATGGTCGGAAAAACGTTGGATGATTTGGCATGGAATGACCCCTTATTCAAACGTTCAGTGACAGGATAACCTACAACTGGATAACCTACATCTAAAAGACGCGTAACCTGTGCGCTAAAGCTATCACTCATTTTGTGCTCACATGACTTCGTGAGCGCCGACTTAAGGAAAGACATGGCTACACCGTTTTTTAGAACCTTCGAGTGCTTCGACGAGAAATTTAACAACGGTTTTGAAGATGTTGGAGAATACTGCCAGCAAACATGGTTCGTCTGGAACGTTAAGAAAATGTCTAGAAGTTGTATTCTACTATTCCAAGGCAATTCTTTAGTAAAGGTTAGCCCTCCTCCATTTAATTCAAATTTATTGCCGACTGAGGTTGCCACGGTTTCAAAGTCCTCACCACTACAAACTCCTGATCTGACTTCCTTCTAGTGTCCGTGTTTGCACGCCCTGTCTTGTTAGAATGGTCTAAGGAAAACGTGGAGAACCGATGTTATGAACAGAAAGCAGATTTGAACGAAAAAATCAAACGGAGATAAAGAATTGGGAAACGAAAATCTAAGCCAAGGCCGAATCTTAGACGCCATGTTGAAGACGACCCAAGATGTGTACGTGCGACGAGCTGGGCAAAATGACTTTGAAACTGGACCGATTTGCATGCATGGCAGCCGCGGAGTGGCCGAGCACTCGGGTCGCACTCAAAACGCGCATGCGACTTTATAAGCAACGTCTTTTAAGGTCTTTCCGTTGAATCGCTTTGTGTGCGTACATGTTTAGCGTCGCGTCGTAGTGCCTTCTCATCACGGGTTTCGCGAAGCGACGTTCTTCAACTGTGATTTATCGTTTTTTCACGGACCAGAGCAGATGTCCCCCTTATTTTTTGTTTACCCCCGTCCTTTTTGGAAAGTGGAGCGGCGAAAGAGAGGACCCACCAAGGGTGGGTGGGCGGACGGTCGTCGGACGGAGGACTGGCGCAACTACTTCATACGGGGCGTTTCCGCCAAAAAACGATGACGCACGCGAGTTTTATTCACTGTCCCAATATTAAATGCGAGAATATTACGTGCTGTAGGACGCCGTAGTGGAAGGATACGGAAATTTCGAACATCTGGTGTTCTTATCGTGCGCTTGAATATTTGTACACGGACCTCTAGCATTTTCGCCTGCATCGAAATTGCCACTGCCCCTTTTGTTCGCTATCCCAAGAAGCTGTACATTTAGGTGTGCCTTTTCGTGAATGCGTTCGACCAATTTGCGAAACTGCAGCGCTGATTGAGAACTCTATCGCGTAATCAGCCTTCCGAGGAACAAATATTCTTGTGTTTTTGTTTCTAAGGGATCGTTGCTATTGGTCCACGGATGATAACTATCAGTTCATGATGTGTCTACGATTGGTTGAAATTATCTTACAAAAAATTGTACCTTAACATGTTTGCTGAATGCAGTCCCGCGGTTTCTCTGTAAGTTAAATGCATAGTGAAAAAGTGCATTTCAGTTTGGGAATGCCGGTATCTTAAATCTATCCATGTATATAATTTTTGAACTATGCGACCGTACAGGCACAATTCATAAAAGTATACGCAACGCAACAGGTCACATTGGCAACTTTGACCACGATTCTGTAAAATAGTGTTTATATGCAGCGACTGTCGTTTCTTCTATATAAAATTTAGAAGAAATTAGGCTCACAGATGCATAATTGTGTTTAAGGCTGGCAAAAATAACGAATCTTATATCCGTATTCTTCGACACTGCGCTTGCTTGCCTGTGTTGCTATTCTGTAAATTGCGCCATATTATCAAATTTCGTAATGACGTCATTTTAAGCCAGTCAGAGAGCTCATAGCAGTCCTCTTGCCCAATCGGAGTTGACTAATGGCGGAATTTGGCATTACAGAATTTACTAAAACCTATAGAACGGAGCTTTTGCCCTCGTCTAGGCCTCCTAATAAGTAATCTCTCTCTCTCGTCAAGGCCTCAAGAACTTACCGCTGCTCCAAATATAGCAGCTCAGTCATTACCCGTCTATATTACCGTAAAGCGATTGATTTGCAGTCTGTAATCTAAGAATCTTGCGTTCGGTTGTTATTGTAGGCACCGGGACATTCTAAGCGGTTGTGAAGCGGTGGCATGCCGGCTCGAAGAGTGACGCCTCTTTGTTCCGGATCACACAAAAAAACGTGCTTAATCGATCGTGCGGAGTTTTCATGATAGCTAGGCTCCGAGAGCGGTTGCTCCTCTCCATATGTCACTGAAATAACAGGAGACAACTGAGCTGTAGTAAATCCTGCTGTAGCCGTTTATAAAACCTCGCCCCATCTCTTACACGCCTTTTTCTCAATAGCACGAGTTAGAGACAATCTTCTCGCCACCACAGGGCGTTGCATAATACTGTGATCATCATCGTCTTTGTTTTCACTCTAAATTAAGACAATCACGTAATAGCCCTTGCTCCTTTACCCTTAGTGTATTGTTTGCAAAATAAACAGACAAGTCAAAAGTCACGGAAGAACACCTTGTACGAACAGGAATAAAAAAGTCTTCTTTGAACTTCTTCAGCACTTAAGAGAGCCCAATGGGGAAACAATAGAAATGGCTGAGGTCAGCCTTTTTTTTTTTAATATATGTCCACATTTATTACAGATTGCGAATGCAAAACAATGCACGTGCGACCGTGCGAATGCGATGGCCTGAAACTTGAGCACACGGGCTGGATGGATATGAGACACCCGAAACAATTCAAAGGCGAAGATACGTTTCAATACATTTCCCGAGCAGTATCGCAGCAGCATTTCCGTGGGAAGTACGCTAACGGGTTCGAGTATTCCGGTTGGTACGTTATCAATGGGCCAATCGAGCACGCTTTCCCACAAAACTGGCAGGGTATCGCGGCCACCTGCCCAGCGAATCAAGGAATAACCGCAGCCTAGTGTCCCATGGGAATCTTGAGTTCGCATAGGACGCCCATGTCGTTTCCGGTGAGAACGCGCTAATGTCGATGTTTATTTTGAGGCGAGCTCGCTACACCAGGCTACAGATAGAGTGTGTTAACGCTCCGACTGAAAAACTCACCGGCACGTACGACCTATAGTTGTCTTGACCTATGAGCGAGACAGGTAGAAATAAACGTTACTGCAGAAACCGCACCCTGTTGGCACATTTATACAAGGTGCCGTGCAAAGGTGCGCAGGGCTCTCGCGGCTTTCAGGTCTTTTAACCTTGTGGACGTTGGAGCGTATTGTGTGGTAAATAAAATTTGATTTTGATTCTTGATAGTGCCCAAGCGACGTAGATAATGTTGCAAAGTGAATAAATTGCTCAATAGATACAAAAAAAAAAGTACAATATAGATGTCAGGTGTCCTAGAATTGCAGTGATAATCTCAAGATTACTTTGTTATATTCAACGGTCGGAATTGGCATTTTAAAATTTGTAAGTATAGCGCAAAGTGTGATTCATGGACGCAGAGCCATTTTCAAGTTGCATAAGCCATCTGCATCCGCTCATTCAGACTTTAGAAGTCTATATCTCCACGCTCGAGATGCGCAGCCCGTCACAGTAGCTTACAGCGCATGCGTAGGGTTCCTGTGCGTGACGTCTAAGTGTAACCCCATTAACTCTAGCCAGATTTTATCAGGGGGCTGGATTGGCACGATGCACGTGTCTTAGACTGACAGGGTGCACGTCAAGGTGCCAGTACAAGCGGCAATCCGAATGAGACAATTTCAGGGGGAGATGGAAGCTTGAAAAGATGAAAAGTCCTTGAGCAGGAAGCGTCGCATATCGATGACAAAAAGAATAAATTAAGGAAGCTTCGCACTAGTGGCGCCAAGCGTGAAAGAAGTGCAAATCTGAGAGCCTTCCTTGCTTCTCTTTATTTTGCTCCCTCTTTCTTCCTCTTTTTCTTTTTATCTCCCAGTTTTCCTGTCTCTTTTGTGTATGTTTATTTCTACTGTTCTTTCTCTCACTCTCTATTTCTTTCTTTCGCTTGCTTCCTCTTTCTACTTCTCTCTATATTCATTTCTCTCTATATCTTGCCCTCTTTGTCATTGTATCTCTTTGTCTTTCTTCCTCTATTTCTCTTTCTTTCTATGCTACGTTTTACTCTCCCCTCACCCTTTCCCTTTTCCTCACCCTAACTTCCCTTTCCCACCACCTTTATACGCTATACAATGCAAAGACAGTGTATAGTCGCCCAAAACTTTAACTGTCGTGCACGAGTGGCTGTTTTTTCTATCTATCTTCGCCATATGACTGAATTAAGTTCCAAAAAGGGCAAGTACAAGTGCATGCCAACAAAGCACATGCCCACAAAACAACTTTTTTCGCAACTTCGTACCATCATATGGCGCTGACAGACAGAAAAGTAGCTGCTGCGCACGATAGTTAGATTTGGGCAGATGTGCCTGGATAAGCGATTGGTTACGACACTCGCCTTCTGATTGTGGGTACGTGGGTTGGAATCCCGTCTCGTCAAGAATATGTTTCTTTCTTTGTATCTCTTTATCTTCGTACTCGTTCTCTCGCCCATCAGAGTCATTGCATCCCACAAAGGTTAAATCGGAGCACGTGTCGCGGGATCGAAGCAAATGATGAAGACGAAGAGCGCGCGTGCCGATTCCTAATGACGATCATCTCTGTTCACGCGTCACGGAACAATAATCTGTTTAAACAGCACCACTGTTAAAAATAGTATCGTTGTTTACACAAGTTGTTTTCAGTCAACGTTTTCAGCTCCCTTATTTCTACCTTAATTAAAAAGTTCTGCATCCGGTGGTGAAAAACGCGCGATCTTGACATAGTCCGATCGGGCCTCGCGGTGCTTAACTAAACACAGCGAGCCTGAGGGGCCAATACGTGAACAATATCCAAGTGTACACGATCCGCATGAAGCGTGGAACAAGCAACAAGATAGACTAATATTACCACGACAGGATCACTATGTAGAATGAACGCACACATTTCAGCAAGCAAAACATTATTTCTGAAGAGATCTACGTAAGTAAAACGTTCATAATTGTACATAGTACACGCATGGGTTCAACACCACCGTCCCAGTGTAAGCAATATTCGCAGTGTAGCCCTACATTCGGCAGCGTCCCCTGACGTAACGCGCGCTTTCCGAGCATCCGAATGCTTCGGCGAACTCGGGCATATTGTGCACTGGGAGTAGGCACATCTCACGGGGCGTCAGCGGGTTGGGCTTCTGGGATGCACTGCACCAGAGCAGGCAGTAGCGCATGAAGAAGATGCGCGTCGCCTCGGGCCAATAGGTACTGAAAACGGCGTAGTTGGGCGCGTGGTCTCGAAAGTCCGCCTCCATGGAATCGAACGCCAGGCGCAGCCCCTGGACGATGGTGTACATCGCGGCCTGCTGCTCCTGCATTGCGTTAAGGAGTGTTTTTCTTTTTTTAAAGACGGATACCTTGAACGCAGAAATTTTGGTCTGTCTGTCTGTCTGTCACAGGATTCAGCCACCCGGCCAAAGTTTAAGCACTTGCTGAACGCCCAGCCATCTTGAACTGGTAGCTGCGTTCATACTTGAGAACATTGTCGATCAAAAAGCAAATATTACCCATATCTGAGGCGCAACATCAATACGTAAGTATTAGGTGATGTGCTCCTTTACTAGAAAGAAAATACATAGATACGTAATTCTAAAGACTCTAGTGTTTCTTAGGCTGCGTTGAAAATGCGACGTTATGCACGAAAAAGCCCTCTGCCGACGGATATGGTGCTGCCAACTGGCATGACCCTGGGTTCTGCACAAGCTCATGCTTCCGACGCCACTGCTAGATGGCGTCCATATCTCACGCAGTGCCTCCTCTATTTTATCAATGCCAGCCACATGCGGCCGATTCAACATAGAGGAGGCGCTGTCTGAGGCATCACGGGTGGCCGCGGATGAGACTAGGACTGATGTAGTACGGCCGGCAGAAGACTATCGTCTTTCGACGATATTTGCAGCGAAGCACGCAGATACGCGGCCAATTTGTTTCCTTTTTTTCTTTTCTTTTTTTTTTTATGGCGAAATGCTTATGTGTATCATCGAGTGAAAAAAACTTCGAGATTTGACGTCACAGGACGGCGGCGTCAACACAAATGATGCAAAAAAAAACTATAAAATAGCAGGAAGAGGCAGCTGGGAGCTTGCGATAAAAAAATACGAAAACAGGGGTTGTGGGCTCGAGCCGACGTTTCAACAGGTGGACTTGTCTTCCCCAAGGCTAGAACTTGAGGAAGACAAGTCCTAGCCTTGAGGAAGACAAGTCCACTTGTCGAAACGTCGGCTCGAGCACACAACCCCTGTTGACGGATTTTTATTTTTTTTTTCAAAAAAGAACCATAGTTGGATACAGCTTTAGAAGGTTGCGGTACTTCCTCCTCAAAGACCGGTGCGCACAATGCCTGCACCAATGAGAGAGGAGTTCGCAATGACGTCATTAGCCGGAAGGCCGGTGACCCCGCATTCGAAGAACATCGTCGAGTGCATGAGCAGCGCTATTTCTTTAGTAACGGTGGCTATCTGCTGCCACGCTTCGATCGTCTGGACGGTGCTTCTCCGGACTTCTTAGTTGTATCCGACTACAAGAAATAAAAGTAGGCTAAAGTAACCTGATGCCCGACGCATATATGTGGGCCGAGGGCGTACTGAAAGCTGAGTTGTACGTAACGCGTCACAAGTAATCGATTACTTGTAATCAATTAAATTTTGCTTGTAATTTAATCGATTGCTTTTTTGAAACTGTAACGATCTGGGTAATTCAATTACATTTTCTTGCAACTGATTACAGGTAATCAATTACGTTTTTTTTTTTGCAAAATCGTGTAGTAACCAGTCTGCTACGGCAGTTCTCGTCCGAAAAAAAAAACGCGACCGTCCTGTAGGGACCCCCCCATTCTGTCAAACGGGGGCGTCCCTGCAGAGCCTAAGGTAGTGGGAGGCTTTGCTGCTCAGCGCGTGCCCGGATGACCAACTGTGGGCAGTCCGGCTGGCCGAAGACACCGCCAAGACCCAAGGTCTGGCGGCACCCTGAAGAAGGGGGGGCTCCGATAGGGCTAGTCTGCAGGCCCCCCGCCTCCCTTGACCTCAACAAGGACAAAAAAAAAAGTTTTGTCTTCCCCTCTCACCTTTTCCGTAACCTTACCTACAACACTTTACCCGAGCGCCAGCAGCAGCGTCTTTCATATTGACCGAGAAGAGAGAAGTAACAAAAAAAAAATAATAATAAAATAAAAGAAAACCTGGCTTTCGCCTTCGAGTCGCCTTAGGCGAACGCGTAAGGGACCGAATGAAGTTCTTTTTTGTTCTGAGTATTGATGTATAGATATACTATATGTACCCAGGGCTTAAAGTCTCCCGTTATTGGAGGGGGGGGGCTCCCGTAGGGCAGCGATATATATATATATATATATATATATATATATATATATATATATATATATATATATATATATATATATATATATATATATATGTGTGTGTGTGTGTGTGTGTGTCGTCAAGCCAACTGTCTGTAGCACTGAACAAATGCTTCAGAATGTGATACAAATAAATATATTACAGTCATAATTTCTCTGTACACGTGTCAAATGAGTGCAACAGCTGACCTGCCAAGGGGGGCGCCCAGCCCCTCCTTAAAAAATGGAAGGGGGGGGCCGGGCCCCCCCTGGGCCCCCCCCCTGGCTTTAAGCCCTGTATATACCGGATGTTTCAAGAAATGTGTCAAAAATCCTCAAAAATCAGGAAAATGCGGTGTCAGCTCGTGGCCTTCACAATTGCTTCTTCTGTAACTGCACGCATCTTAAGATGGCTAAAGACATGATTTGGGACAATAACTACAAATTAAATTAAATAACCTCTTCATTAGTGGAGTTCACTCGACCAACGGCCCTAGAATACACAGGAACCGTTCAAAGGCCCGCCAGGAGCGGCGGCGCCGTCTACCAGTGTTGCGGCGAAACATGTTCCGAGTCTTGTTTTGATGTCACACACAGATGGCGCCACAAATAACAGTCATCCAAATCAAAATCCAAAAGTGACTACAGCTGCAGTTTAAGGGACGGCAGGGCGTCCAACTTGGTGGCAGCGATCCTACACTGTGATATCCTGTGCGGTGAATTCTAGTGAACGCTCTGGTAGATGACCGTGGTGTTTACTGCACTGGAGCTGAATTATGATCAGTTCTATCGATAGTAATGAATTTCGTCTCAAGAACTGTTTGAAGCGACACCGTAGGCTGCAACATAGCTTCGTATGCTCATCGTGTGGCACGTGTCGTGACTTACACATATTTAGAAGTAATGGAGAGTGGGTGCGAACATCCGGACATCTTTCATGAAATATGTTCACACGTCAGCGGGATGTACGGAATGTGCATGAATCTGCTTAAATGCCATTCTAATGAATTTAAACAGCCGACGACGTCACAACAGACTAAATTCTTGAATAGACATGCATCCGAAAACTGTCGCACCGTGGTGACCACGTAACGTTTGTCTTCAACAAATATTGTTCGGTCGTTCTCGTTCCCCCCCCCCCCCCCACCCACTTCTCTAATATATGAATATATCAATGTAGAGATGGGGCAGAAAAATATGAGACACTGCATGTCCGCTAAGCACCAGGAGTAAGCACATTCTCTCTGGCAACAGTGGGGTTGTTCGTTAGGTGTTAGCTTCCGTGTCTTACCTGTGGAGATCCGGTCACGTGCTCTCTGAAGCCAAGTCGATAGTGAAGGTCGACGAGGCAGCGGACGCGGCGTGAGTATCGTTCGTGCGTGTCCCTGGCCCACCAGGAGCCGGTGTTCTGGGCACCAGCGTAGTTGGGGTGCATAATGATCGCCACCTGCCAGAGATTGGGCGCGTTAAAGTTAGTGCGCTCCGAACTCCAAAGGAACACGCTCGAATGCACTCGAGTGTGAAGGCGTCGGAGCTTAGCTCAACGGCGATTCCCGCTGAATGCTTTCGGGGGCGCCAAAGCGTTACATGGCGAATGTTATGTTGCTTCCACGGTCAACGAGTGGGGAAGGAGAACGCACTTCATCGGAGGAAATATTCGGAACATAGGTCGGCACTTTAAGGGACTACTGAATCAAACTCACTCACCACAATTATTTCAGCCTTCGCACTCACTCAAGTTCATACTCACGCCAACTCACCCTCATGAGGGCTCACTCACGTTCACACTCACGTCAACTCACACTCATGAGTGCTCACTCAAGTTCACACTCACGACCACTCACACTCATGAGTTCTCACTCACGTTCACATTCACGTCCACTCACACTCATGAGTACTCACTTATACTCACACTCACCACGTTCAAATGAGTGAGTGAATGTGAGTTAGTGCACTCGTGAGTGAGTGTGCCGAGCCATGAGTCGGAAACACGTCATTATTCCGGAAGCCGTAGCAGGGGCGAGCTCTCGTGCAGGCCCTCGTGCACCGTCTTAGGGTTGGAGCACGTAGAGCGCGCTCCGTAATCACGCACCAGAAGTCGCTTTTTTAACCGTTACGTTTACAAGAGCGCACTCCGCTGGGTAGAGCACGCTAGAGCTCCTTAACTTAACGCGTCCCATTATTAGCGGCACAAGCACCGAGTGACAGTTTACCTCCCAAGCGCTTCCGGTCGAGCACGCACTTCCGCTTTACAAATAGTTTCTGCGGAATCCCGCAAGGTGGCGGAAGGGATAAGAAAGGAAAATTGAACAACCACGCGTTTGTAGCACGAAGTCACAAGAAAATCCGTACGGATTTCTCAGAAAGAAAGCTGCTTAGTTACCGCAAGGGTGAAGCAATGAATGCGATAGCAACAAATTTCAATGTTATACGACGTGAGGCTGGAAGCTAACTCTTTTGGATCCGATCTCACGCAACTCTAGAAAACGCTGGTTTGAGAGAATACGGCCGCTCCAGGGACACTGCACACCACATTCTCTTCGCGTTGAGAGCGCAGCAAGTAGAAGGGTATAGCGGCCGCCCGCTGTCGGCTGCCGAGATGGGAGATAAGGCGCGCGCCCGCGACGACCGCGCTCGTAAAATCGAAGGTCGCTCGAGGGAACCCCCCCCCCCCCCCCCCCCACTCGCCTCTTTTGACGCTCGTGACCGACGGGCGGGTCCGGTCGAACAGTTGGGGGGGATCTTATCGCATGCGCCTGCCGGCTCGTTTGTTCTCCGCTTCAGCCGCGTTCATCGCTCCCGCTCGCGCGCTATTACCCGCTGGTAGAACGCACGATGCGCAGGGGGCTCTTATCAACTTGGACTTCATACGCGACATGACGGTGGCGGCGACGGCGACGGCAACGGCAACGGCAAGAGCCCGTCGAGACTGTCCATATAATTGCCATCGCAATAAAATATCGTCGTGGTCCGGGGTTCGAACCCGGGATGAACGCCGTTCCAGGGTGGTCGCTATTGGCTCACCCCTTCTATTGACACACTTCTGTTGCGCACTTCTGTGTTCTCGTGTCGTCCCCCCTGTTTCATTTTAGCGCAGCAAAAGAACGATATTGACACACCCCTACAAAATATGTTTGTCTTGGTAGATTTAATTTAGACAGATGAAGAACCTTTCTATGATACTGTCTCTAGCGATGACGTATATTTTAGTACGCCGAGTGCGCACCATGCAGAAAATAGTTATAAGAAAGACATGGGTGAATCTACAATTTACTTGAACTTTGTAAGAAAACACATGTGCAAAGTTGAAACGAATACAGTAAGGAAACTGCACATGCTATGTCGAGTTTCCTTTCCTGCTTTAGTTTCGACTTAGCAGCGCTGCTATTGAAGTACAAGTATGATATATCAAGTTGTCGCAACTCAACCTCTAATCTTGCTAAGCCCTCCATGGCGTTATACGTACCTGGCTAGCCAGGAGGGCACCCACCGCGCCGTAGTTGAAGTACGCGGGAACGTCCGAGTCGTACACGTACGGCTCCATCTGGTACAGACCGGGAACCACCACGATGCCCACGCGTTGCGAGTAAGCCACATCGCCAACGTATCCGTGTTTCGCGGCATACAGCTCCCTCAGGGTGGGCGGGCTCACCCCGCGAACCTGCTGGTCGTGCCGTCGAGCCAGTATGTACGCGTGCACGAACGAGTAATCTTCTAGGGCGTCGCTCCTGGTGAACAGGGACCCGTTGTCCCCATGTCCACCTCCGGAGATGTTCAGGCCACTGGAGCGTTCCAGCGAGCATTGCTTTCAGCATTTGAGGCATGCACTCAGGGCGCTTCAAACGGCGAAAATCTTGAATACCAGAGAGCTGAACTAGTTGGTAGGTATTCATTTTAACAGTCTGGGCGTCCAAACACGGGCACAAAAGAGAAGTCCGAAGTGCGCTTAACTGGGCTGGTTGGTACACGATTAAGATGGGAACAAACATTATTTCACCGTCCCGTGTCCAGCGCTGTTTGTTCCCGTCTTAAAGAGAAGTCAAGACGAAAGAAACGCTAACTAAATGAAAAGGCGCATAGCGGCGCGAAAGAAAGTGGTCACAAAAAATTACCTGCGCATGCCCAGGCAAGAGGCAATAGCTGTACCACGCGTGCCCAATGAATAGGTATCGAAATACGTTCTTGTACGTATACTATCTTTTCCGCCGCTGTGTGCGTTTTAAGCTGATAGTCGACGTTGTATTGTCTCGACTTCTTTCTTGAGACCGTGTTTTTACGCCCAGTCTTTTAGCACGGATGGAAAGTCTATACATGTATATGCAAACTTAATTTCACCGGCCCTCAGCGCACACCACTGCGCCCTTTTTGCGATTGTTGAACGAGTGGTGGATATGGCTATTGAGGGCATCTTATATAGTAGTGTGTACTTGTGTAGCACTGTTTACAAGATCAGCACTGGTAACCAATGAGAAATATTCATTACTGTTGGCTAAATAGCGGCTAATGTCGGTTGGGGTAGGCAACTATTGAGTAATAACGGCTTTCTATATATTTCTATAACAACAACGTTATCTTCATTCAATATTATTCCAGCGAGTAAGCTGCGTAGACAACTGGGCGAGTTGTTATGGATTCATCTTGGTCATACTGCGGGGCAGGAGGGAATACTAAGAAAAAATTTACCGACAATTAATTACGATGCTGCCTAATGCCAATTCTGAGCGCAGCTTCGTGTTGGGGCAGGACTAACAGTGTATGAAGTTTTGGATTTCCGCAGGGTATCGACTTCGCCATATGTCATAATTTTTGTTAAGTAGGACAGCACCCACTATGCCATTATTCGTCTTTCAGCGGTTAAGTGAGGTACCCGCTACACATATGTAAGTTATTTGCCAATTCGTTGATGCTGCATGCGGCTGATGACGCTGAAGAATTATGGCTCAGCAATTTGCAGTGGGTGGGAAGCATTAAACAACACACTCGTTGCGCAATCAGCATTGTGTGATGACTGGTTCTTATTTTGCTATTCTGCCACGCTATAGTACATAGTCCCGACATGACTCATGTACAGGGTCTTTTGCAAATGAGGTGCAAGTACATTCCTTCTGGGACGTCTTGCAGAGGACATTAAAGAAAGACTTCCCGTTGGACGCACAGGAAATAATATATTCGATGATTGAAAATGATGATGGATTTCCCTATGTCATTACAATGTTATTGGCTCTGCACAGTATTTAGAGGTCCCGAATGGTTGTACATCAGGCTGTACGTCATGCTGATGTTGATGCTCGACGAGCCATAGAGTACTTTCGCGAGTCACTGACTTCGTTTCTTGAATTACAAAAAATGCGAAACGGTGTACACGACTGGGTACCTCGCATGGAATCTTTGTTGCATATGAAACAACTGTAGACAATGTATTTTCATGTCACTGTTCAGTACTGTTGCCCTGCAATAATAATAATAAAAAAAACCCATCTTGGCTCTGTGGTAGAATACTCGACTCATTCGATCCTGGGCGTTTCATTCGACCCTGGTTATTTTTTTTTCATTTTATTTTTTAGTGTCTATCGGTTACACCACCGACGGCGACGGCAACGGCGAGACCGTTCAACGCACGAACGGGTGCTTAAGAGCTGAGCTCTAAAAAAAGGAGGCAGACAAGCGCTCTAATCTGTGTTAGCTATCAACCAACTAGCTCCGTTGAATACCGTTTTGAAACAATCGACATTATACCCATCGAGGAATTACCAGGCCGAAGCCATTGCTAAAGTAACATAGCTTTTGTTATTTGTTAATATCACTGCGCAATATATTTTGTTTTTAACCAGTATTGATGATATGTAGTTGTTCGGACATGCAACTACACACACTGCGGCATGCAGTTGTCTTAAGTCCCAACATACAGAGAAAGCACATGGGATCAGCGATGGCGAGACATCGTGCTGTCATACTTGAATCCCAAATAGGATTAATAAACCGTTAAAGTGTTATCTCAAGCTATCAACCCAATAACACCATGCAATTCCTTCGCATGCATAATTCATAATAGCCACTATTACATATTTCTCTCTAACTTTTCTAGGGCAGATTGCCCGCAGAAATATGTTAAATTAGACGTGGTACTACGGCTGCGTAGAACAGTCTCAGAATCTCGGATATTAGAAAAATCCCCTTATGACAAAGTACATGTTAGATAAAAAAGAGACGATGATCAGCACCACCAACAGCTGAGTTGAGCAGTGAGTGCTTAGGCCTTGGACTTCTTGTGACATATATTGCCGTAACTTAGAAGGGTGGCGCTCTTTGTTTTTTGGTACTTCATCATAATTGAAGGTTATATCGCCAATAATTGGCGTGAAACGTCTTTGTCACTAATTCTTGGCGTTACAGCAATATATCTTATCTAGTAGCTATACATTCATAGCGCCTCCAAAGGATACATGACTATATGGTACACCGCACCTGTAATTAACTTTCGGATCGATGGGCTCTTGGATGACCGTCGGCGTGCTGGCAACCTCCTCATTTGCCAACACGCGACTTCTTTCACCGAGCCACGTGAACACCTTGGAATACGTGGACGCTTTCTTGATGGTCGCGAACATGTCCTCAATGACGGGCACGCTGCCCTGGGCATTCACGAGTCTGCTCACCAGCTGCGGCCACGTCTTGGTGAGGCACTCGCTGGCCCTGTTCAGACAGGACCACTGCACGGTGGTCTCACCGGACCGGACTCGAAGCTTGTCTCTTTCCATGGATGGCCACGTACGACGCCACGTACGCGGAGATGTAAAGAGCCGCGGTCTTTGTGCCCTTGCTGAACAGAACGCCGAGGACGTTTTTCACCATCTTCGGGTTCCGCATCAGCACGGCACCTCGACGCCCCAGGGCCCGCCACGTCGGCAGGATCTTGTTCGCAGCCTTCATCCACTGAGCGACGGTGACGCCGTCAACGAGCCCTTCGAAAGCGATGTCCAACGGTAAGCGTTCTATAAAGGTCTTGCTGGGTAACCGCAGCGCCATGTTCAAGTCGGCGTCGAGCCAGTAGAGCTGCTGCGCGACGTTCGTGGCGTTCCGCACGTCGGGAAACGCTTCGAGCACCTGAAGGATGAAGCGCCAGGAGTCGTTGTCGCTCGTCCTGGTGTCCTTGGCGTCGCTATTTCTCAAGAACCGTTTGGTAAGGGACCAGGAAGGGGCCAGGTACAGCGGCTCTTCGGAACCGTCTCGGATGATCAAGATTGCGACCACGGTGTACAAACCAGTCTCGATGCTGGCACGCATGATAAATCTGGCGACTTGGGCATTGCTCTTAGCTCGCCGAAGCCTGGACAGTGATAGGAGTGTGTCGGCGGCCTGCATGGTTTCGGCGAGTGTCGTTTCGGTCGCCATGTACCGCTCGCATGCCGCGTATACCTGGCTGAGCACGCTGGCGCCTTCCGTCTCGTACTTTACGTACCCACCGGACATGATGGCCTCTTGCAACTTGACTTGGGAAGTCCTGACGTTGTCGTCGCGGAAGCTTCCGCCGGACTCGCGGTTCATCCAGCGCGCGCAGACGCGGTCGTAGAAATCGAAGCAAGGGTCTGCGCTGGCGTTGACAAGGCCGTAAAGGTGGCTCCTAACCTGAAGACACCGAGGAGCGACGCACGCAACTTCCGCGGTAGAATCCCCGTAGCTCAAGATCACCAGAGTTATGGAGGCAGCGGCAACGCAAACGACGAAGAGGGCGCCGCATAACATGGTGGTGGTCGTGATTCTCTGTTGGTCGATATGATGAGTCATGTGTGCTTTAACTGGAAAGGAGAGAAGAAGACGAAATTTGCTTGGAAGCTAGTCATCTCGGGTAAAATTCATGATCTATCTCATTGGAATGTCATATCCGCCAGTGATATGCGCACAATAAGAATTGGCAGCATTTTTCTGTGACGAAAAAATTCTAGAGTCGCTAATGACAAGAAATATCAGCTCCGCCCAACCTGTTAGCCGCACACGGAAAAACAGCTTGCGGATGCATACCCTTTTTTGCATGGGGTTAAGTAATTACGTGGAGTAAAGAAATTTTTGTTTTGTTTCTGTTGAATTTGAATTTTCCAGTAGCGTCGCAGGCAGTTCAACATGCAGGATGCAGCTCGTGCGGCAATGTCGGACAAGAAGATTTGGCCAGTAAAGTGCATGGAGCGATAAACATAAGATAACCGAACTTGTTTAGTATACATTTATTAGCGTTGCAAGCTCAGTATGATGCAGTGTGAAGTGCCAGACATCACTACTGTAATTTTAGAACAAACTAAGGTTTGGACCAGCAGCTTAAGCGTATTTGTTGCGCAAAAGTAGTTGCTGGTTCCTGAGCTTCCATACAATGACCAATGCCTGTGTAACTATACTTTGCCACTTTCACCGGACACTTTCACTTGTCAGTATTATTAATTGAACTGACCCAAGAAGCCCAAGACGGAGCCAAGCATAGTATAGTAGCAGGCTGGGATCACGCGCTACTCTAATTTTTTTTTGTAACTGCAGTCCACATCACCAGCTCTACGCGACGATGTGAAACTGTATAGGCCAAGAGTCAGACTCGGAAAAGAACAAAGACTAGGGGTGTGCGAATATTCGAGTTTCAAATTCGAATCGAATAATGCTTAGTCGAATTAATTCGATTCGACTTTCGAATAGCTAGTATTCGAAGTTTCGAATAATTCGACTGGACGAATATCTAAAGTACGACAAAGGCCAATGTGGCAACTTGGTTAGGATGAGGTGGAAAAAACTAACGCTGACGTCGTTACAGAAGGTCTTCCGTTAAAACTTTCACCGATATACTGCTTCAAAAGTGAGCGCATGTTTACTTTAAAGGAGATTATATCATCTGCGCGCGTCATGGCGCCAGCAGAAAAGGCCAGAGAACAGTCTGGGAGACTGTCGAACTGCTAGCGCCAAAATATAAGCAGCACTGAGCTCAGACCTTATAGTCAAGAGGTTCAAAAATACTGCAGCGAGCCCATGATCCCGAGGAAGGATGATCCTTTGAAATACTGGAAAACGCATAGAGCTGCACTTTATCCAGGTATCACCAAAATTGCTTTGCAACGCCTTCCCAACCCTGTTACTGAGGAGCCCAGTGAGCGCATCTTTTCAACTGCAGGAAACACCGTTACATAACGGCGAGAAAGTTTGAAGCAGTGTATCGGAACGGAACGAAAACCGAAAACGAAAAACAAAAAAAACGATATTTTTGACCGGAACGAAAACGTAACCGAAACGTTATCTATTATTTCGTTCCGGAGTGAAACCGAAATTTTTTTTTTCGTTTTTCGGTTCACTGGGAAACTTGGCAATTCGGAACAAGCGAGGTCATGCGACGTGAGCAATAATGCACATCTCAGAGTACAGAACTAGCGCGTACCTCAGGCAAGAATTCTAAAGTTAAGATGAGTTGAAATTGTGCGAAAAACGAAAACTGTGCCAACCAGAGATGTTTACAATAACTCAAGTGGACTTTTGTGCGCCTGCGTGGAGGGGGTATTCTCGGCGCGCAAGCTTGTTTTATATGAACAGTGGTCTTGCGTATGAGAGGTATACGCTCGATGACAGGCTGCTTCTGAGATCACACTCACTCCCTTGACGCAAAGCATTGAGCCTGCTCAAAATATTCGTAATTCACTTTTGAGAAAGTCTGCTATTCTGCTATAATTAAGAAGGACACTGGCTTGCACTGATTTCTAGGAATTCGTGGTACAGTTAGTTGTGCTCCTCTTAAGAACGTGGCAAGAACGTGTTCTACCCCTGCCCCCCCTTCCTTAAAAGGAGCTTGAGTAAATATACGACAAATCCAATATTTTTATCGTTACTTTCACTTCAAATTTTTGCATACAAATAAATAACGTTACGAAACGTTACGGAACATTTTTTTTTTCGTTCCGGAACAGAAACGGAACGGAACTTTTTGCGGTGGAACGAAACGAAAAACGTAACGAAAAACATTTCGTTCCGACACCCTGGTTTGAAGCAAGGTTATGTGGAACAGCTTGTGCTGCATGACAACTTGTGGTCTTTCAGGGTAGTCACTCACCGCGTTATGTGCTCGAGAACATGAGCAGATTCAATTTCTTTGTTCTTTCTTTCAATTTTCAACAAAATCTTTGATATTCGATATTCGATTCGATATTCGACATTTTTGGCCACTATTCGACACTATTCGATTCGAATTCGATTCGAGATGAAATTTCACTATTCCCACACTCCTAACAAAGACCAATCGGGCTCGTGTGACCACCTAGCTACCAACTAAAAGCACTGGGAAGATGTTCGGTAGCCCATAACGAACGAGACCCCGATTGCCAATTACCTGACATGAGTGTATTCGCTGTTCACCATGTGCTTGGTGCGACGGGTGTATGAGGGGTCGACAAAACCTCTTTATTGAACTGCATGCGGTGACATTATTGTCGTGTGTATCATCTGACTGTGCAATCCTGTTCGCCTATTGTGGGTTACCTTGAGACACCGTTCTTGGGTTTGAGCACGAAGCCTATTGGTGTAACATGTATTGTACAAATCCACACCCGAGCGACAGCTTCCTCATAATAAGTCTTCGATACTTTCGATTGGCTACCTTCTGCACGCTGCATTCGGCGAAAAATGATTGCTAGATCCTGAATTACGTCTAATTTTAGACATCACCCCCTACAAGAGATAGTATACGGTACCGCTTGATGGCTTGTAGGCGTTTGCAGTCCGGGTGTCGTCCTTTGCTAAGGTTGGAAGGGTTGCATCATCGGCCCCAGGCGAGCCACGTTTGGTCAGCAGACTGCCAGCATGCGCTTGTTGTATAACAGTGCCTTCTGTGACCTGTTCACCGACGCGTCCCGACTCTGGTAGCTCCGTTTCGTTTCCAGGTAGAGTGGCACTTGAGCCTTGAACAGGCTCTTGCTGTTTTTGGCCCCCGTCGTCGACACCGGCGTCATTAATAACGAGAGCATCGTTATTCTCCTCGGCTTGTCGTTCGTGTCTTCCATCGGTCATTGTAGTGTCAGAAATAACGCTGCCAGTGCGTTGATAAGCTTCTTTCCCGTCACGGCCTGCTCTCTTACTCCTTTTTCGCTTAAGCGATCTCCTACGTTGTGACACGCTGGCCTGAGCTGAAGAAGCGGTGAGTTGCTCTTTGCCATCCGTCTCCGATAAATGGAGCCCTGGGCTATTCTGCCGAGCGGGAAGGCTGTCATCGTGGTCCTTCTCGGATGGCGCGCGCTGGGAGGCGGACATCGTGGATGGGCCGGCATCGGATGAACGCTTCCGTACGCTGGAGCTCCTTCTACGGCTTGACCTGTGGTGGAAATAGAACTTTGTCAAATATGACCACGTGAAAGAGATTTAAGAATCGCACTTGAACAGAAAAGGCAACTTTCCTTGGTACTGACACGTGAACCGTGGATAAGTTAAGCTCTTGCTGCTTCAAGCCTACATATTTATTAAGGCGAAAGCCTTAGCGCTTCATCAAATGCGAAAGGCGACCGTCAGCATCGACACGAGTGACGCAAAAAAAAAAGAAATGTCATCATGCGAGGACGTCACTCTATGACATCATCGCATGACTTTGTCACTTGGTCTAAGGAGGGCCGATCCTGGAGTCGCGGCGAAACCACGTGGTGTACCGGAAGTTTACGTTGTCTACGATCCTGACGCAGGGCAAAACTACGTTGGGTGCAAAAAGCTTTCGGGGTGCGGGGGATCAATACAACCAACTGAGAAGAATATGGCTTTCGCCTTCGAGACGTCTTAGGCAAATGCATAATGCACCACGTGACTTTTAATTAGGTTGAACTCGCTGATACTGCTGCCTCTGCAGCACCAGCGTCTCATTTCGCACTTCCTTAGCCTAGTACCAGTGGTTAATTGTAAAATTCGGTACCCTCTTAAGCTAAAAAACCTTGACCATATCTCGCGTTGGTCATGCATTGGGCAAGTAGGCTCCACGCGGGACATCCTACAAAATTCTTAGCGAAATTCTTAGCTCGTTACGATATGTGGAAATGAAGAAGCCAGTAGTGCCGCAAATTTACGGATGTAACTAATTAATATATATATAATAGTTATAAATATTAACCCTTGAACGATGTAGCTCACCTAGACAGGCAGATAACGAAAGGTACCTGTGTACATTTCGTTAGCTGTCCCGTGTAGCTCATCCAAATGCCAAGGCTTCATAGATCTCACCAGGATGGAAAACAAGCCCCATTCCCCCCTCGCATAGCTTCGATTACGAGCATGGAGCGCAAAATACCGGCAGCGCATGTTCACAAGAATTCCAGCGCTGCCACATATACTGTGCATGCCCAGTATACGCACTCTTGAGATAACGTCTAAAAGTGGTGAAACTCTGGCAATCTAGCAACCATGATAATGATATGCAGCCGTTGCGAAGTCTTACGGGCCCAGCATCATTCTACTGAGCTTTGCTACTCTTGTCAAACTTATCGTCTTCAACAAACTGTGGCGCTACAAGTAACGCGAGTCTCACTGACTGCCTATTTCTACAGAAACAAATCGTATGGCGCGTTTGTAAAACTATGCGAAGCTAAGAAAATTAGGTGATAATGTACAACCAGCAAACAGAGCCCTATAATAGCTGTGCTATAACAAGCTTGCATAACTTAGCTACCAATGTGTCTCAAATTCAAATTAGCTTAAATCCACGAATATAACTATAATATCTGGGGTATTACGTGCCAAAACCACGACATGGTTGTGAGAGACGCCGTAGTGGAGTGCTGCGGAAATTTGGACCATATGGCGTTCTTTAAGTGCACTGACATCGCACAAGAACCGGGCCTTTACCAACACCCGGTTCGTGCGTCCTGATGTATTAAATGGGTTGAACTTGTGTTTCGCGTGCTGCTCTAGCGGATCTCAAAGGCCACGTAGAATGACACGCGTGGTTGACATCTGCTGCGCCAGATGGCGCTACGATCTCAGCTGCTCACAAGAAAAGCGTCTGCTCTTTCAATGAACTCATTCAATTACCTACTCTACAGACAGCTAATTGGCCCTAAAGTGATGTTATGCTTCGATATCATCTATATCCAATAAGGTGAGCTTGTTGGCTAGTTGGCTGAACATTTTCAATCAGGAAACAGCGCAAAAACGAAGACGAAGCAAGGAACTAGCAAGACGCCGCACAAAGCGCTGACTATCAATGTGATAGCGCTTCGTCAGGTGTTTTGCTCCTTCCTTGCTTCGTCTTCTTGTTTACCGCGCTGTTACCTGATTGAATATGTATCCAATATAACTCAACAATAACCATAACTATACATTTATTACGTATTTAGTTTTTTGAAAACAAATTTTCCAAATATTTAGAAAACCGGAAGTAAGGAATTTACCGGAAGGGCTCAGAAGAGAAGCAAGAGGGCTGTACTCATTGCTCCTGCCACTAAATGCTGACCCGAAGGTCGCGGGTTCAATCCCGGCCGCGGTGGTCGCATTTCTATGGAGGTGAAATGCTAGACGCTCGTGTACGGTGTGATGTCTGTGCACGTTAAAGAACACCAGACGGTCAAAATTTCCGCAGCACTCCACTACGGCGTCCCTCATGATCATATCTTGGTTATGGTACGTAAAACCCCAGATATTATTATTATTATTATTATTATTATTATTATTATTATTATTATTATTATTATTATTATTATTATTATTATTATTATTATTTTACAATAATTATTATTCACCCTGAAGAAAAGTACCAAACGTTGGTTCCAGCGGCCTTCCTTGTTCTACGACTTATCCAGGTTATTAGTTCACTATAATTGAGTATTGAGTGACGCTGCTTACTTGCGTTTCGAGTGCTTCTCTTGGTCGTCCTTGGCTGCATCTGGCGGGGGAGAAGCTTTACCCGGTAGCACTGGAGTGTGTTGCGGCTCCGGTAATGTTGTGGGGGGACACGTGATCGCTGCCAGTGCTTGGCTGCGGCTGGGAAGAGGTGTCTGTCGAAGTGGCCGGAAAGTACTGCACGGGCCGCCCCACTGTGGCTTCAGTGCACCCGGAAACGGAAGTGTGCGAGTCAGTTCTGGAAGACGTTTAGAGCGAAAAAAAAAATTGATACACGCAAAGTAAGGAGCAAAGCGAACGTTGCATCTGCTATGCGTCTTTTCACAGAAAGCTCGCTGGGTACTGGATTAACCTCCTCCGGGCTTCGGTAAATATGCGTAGCCCCCCTCCCCCCCCCCCTCTCCCCCCGTCACGTACTGCCAAGGCAGGGACGCCAGCCATTGTGCTCTCTTAACAGAGTCCAAAAAAGGAAGTGCTTCCTCTCTCCTGTGAAAAGATTTATAGAAGCCAGTAAAATGCTGTCAAAAGTAATTATGGCTAACTATATGTTCTTGGTGCTCCTGTTCGTTTATGTGCTTTTTACCACAGAATTCTGTATGGCCAGGGTGCCATAGAATTTTCGTGTCCGCAAAGAAAAATTGGGCACGTTCCCAAGGGTACAGTGGTGGCGTTGTGTGAGGAGCCGGAGCAAACCAGCAATGCATGTGCTGACATCCGGTGTAGCAAAAAGAAAGTTAGGAAACCATCCGGGGCTGCACAGCGCACACATTACGCCTTTTATGAGGAAGCGGAGCTGTTTGTCGCGTCGAGACACTGCTGGGACTCCGTGAAGAACCCAGTTGGTAAGTGTGTAGTAAGAGTAGCGATGGGGCAGCCATGCGTGGTGAGGACTCCTAAAGGGCAGCTCGCTTACGAGGCGCAACGGCACGCACTTGGGCCAGTATTTTAGCTGTCTTATGACTTTTTTCCTTTTAGAGCAAAGCTGTTCATGAGGACCCTGTGCCATCGGCATCGTTGGTGTGGTCATGCTAAAAAGGTTCCGGTGACCAGGTTGGAGAGGAAGGGCTGATGAAAAAAGTAGAGCGAAACGTGGTGAAGCTTATGTAAGGCAGGTGATTAAAAGAGTGGTCTGAAAGAGAGTTCACGGCCCGAAGCATACGTAAGGTGGGTGATTCTAACAGTGGATTGAGAGGTGGTCACGCGATGAACCTTACGTAACGCTGAAGGAGATTGAGTGCAACTAAAGACGGGTCACGTGAATGATGGGTGATAAAGGGCGGCGTGAGCATGACGTAGGTTAGGTCCGGCCCATCAGGTTTCAGCAGCAATAGAAGAGTGCCTTGGACTCATGAACAATCGTGTTTAAGCAGTGGTATAAGAGTATTGCCTTATACCGGTGTCACACGAGAACTTTGGACAGCGAACAGGGCCGATCCGGTGCTACACGGACACATTTATTCGCGACCAAGCCCGATCGGGATCAAGAGGATCACGTCTGCGCATCGCGATTTGACTGACGCCTGCGCCAAGTTCGGTAAGGATTAGAGCAGCGACAAACTTGTTTATCGCGATAAAAAGTGCCCGTGTGACACCGGTATTATACTTATGAATTAGAAGCAACTGGGCAAAGCCAAAGAAGAGACTTGAAGGGACCGAATACGGAAACCTTTTTAAAAACTACTTATCACTTTTTCGCTTTTCAGTTCTCTATTTTGAAAGCTTCCTTAAATGGAGTTGAAGGAAGCGTCGCAGCAAAAGGCACTCCACTTACTCGTCCCGTCTGGTTCTGCCGGAGTGCCGACGGCCAGGCTCGGAACCAGTCTCGGAATCGTAGCGTCCTCGGCTCCTGCGAGGTGTGGAGCCTCGTGACTTGCTCTTCGCGCTCACGCGATCGGCCCGGAGAGCCGAGGACTCTTTTTCTCCCGTCGATTTTCGACGCGACTGATCTTCGCGCTTCTCAGCCATGGCTACCAGTCGAAACAATATGGCTTCTCCTTTCTTCTTCCAAGCCTTGGCAGTTGCCCACGCGCATTGAGCCCGATAAACTGGCGCCTACCCACTACGGCGGATTTTCGAACTACGCTGAAGTTGGCATATAGTGGGTCGTGCTGATGTGCACACTGATTTCTGGAAATTGTTCCACTCTCATTTTTCCAATGGCCTTGTTTAAGCATCATACACATGCCGTGCACATGCATCCTCAAAGCAGCGCGAAAAGGACGTCGACTTAGAAGGTACGAACACACAGGACCTTCTTAGTCTACGTCCTTTCGCACTGCTTTAAGGAATGCATTTGTATCAACTGGCCCAACTTTCTATGCTGTCCTTTGTTGAGTAGTCAGTTATTTAGCGAGCATACGTTGGCTAATCTTCGCAGCCTTCTAATAAATCATATCTCTTTCTTGGCCTACCAATCTGCTTTTAATTTAAAAGCTTTCCATCTCTCTTTCCCAAGTGAGCCTTTTGTTCAACAGAGAATGAGAGATAAATTCTTTGTAAAAAATGCGGCAGTTTGCACTAAGTCGCGCAAAGCTCGGCGCTGAGAAGCGCGGGCCAGTCGCCGCTCGTATTCACCGACACGTCTAGCTTCGAGATTAGCGGCTTCCTCCTACGGAGTACGCACTTTCTTACGACGCCAAAACAGACTAATCGACATGAGGATCCGCCAGCACACTAATCTACTTGAGGACCCCGCATCAGCCTGTTTTAATGTCACGAGTTCTGACGATCTCTGGCTAGGGACAAGTCTTCTAGGGGCGAGCCATGGCCCGCACTCACCAAGACGCCCTAGGTTAGAAATGACTTCAGAATGCTATTCCAGCCAATCACGATGCGGGACAAATCATTAGCGAATGGGAAAACCAATGGGAACACGCACTTACGAAAGAGAAGTTTTGTGGATATGGCCCCTGATTTTTGGCCATTTTCTTCGAGCACTCAACACACACAGGGGACTTCAACAAAACCGTATTACATTAAAAGAGTCGCAGAAGTGCGCGTCGCTCGAGCAGTTGGTCTGATATGTTGTAACACAGTTGAAGCAGCGCCTAGGACTGCAACAGAGGCAGAAGTCAAGCAACGAAGCGCTGTCTAATGCCTTGATGAATTATGCAAAGGAGAGCAACTGTAAACAGGAAAGAACACGCACGTGATTGGCGAAATGCGTCGTCAGGAGATGAAAACACACCGAGATAAAATGTGCCGGTGTCATTTTTTTCCCCCCTAAATATTATTGCTGTCTTCACAATAAATCCTCAAGCTGTTATTCGGCGCTTCGTGGTGTGCTTTCTCTTCGGCAGAGATCGTCGCGATGCAACACTATTATTCTATTGTTTAATGAATGTTATTTTTGTCAGAATAACCTCTTGGAGTGTTTGTTTATTGTCTCCTTTCAACTCGTTATAACTTCGGGCCTCTTACAGCTGTGGTTACGGAGTGGGAAAAAGAAGGAAGGAGGTGTGGAGGGAAAGGCGAAAACCAGAACAACACGAGCATGGAGGTGGTCGGAGTATCTGGAACAAAGGAACGCTGGAGAGCAGTGCAGGAGCCAGTGCCTTAAGGCTATGCGTTGCTGCGGCGTCTCATTCGGCGACTGCTTCGGCCGAGCAGCGGCTGCGCCGTTTTACCTCTACGATCAGGTGTTCTCAGCGGTCTGAAGCTGGACGCAGCTGCGACGTAGCCGGCCACTGCGTGCATGTGCGCGCATTCGTAGCCTCTCTATTTGTGTTGCAGACATGTCGAGCGCGTCCGCTGACTCTCACAATGCATTCGAGAGCGCATCGCTCATTGTTCGCCGACGAGCGGCTCTGTTTCAACCGCTGCTACTGCTTCTGGAAGCACGGACAGAGCAGCGGTCTGTGCGTAAAGAAAAACGGGAGAGTGCGAAAAACAAAGAAAGGTGTCGTCGAGGCGCTCGCTTCTGTGGGCCCGGGTGTCAGGCTGCCGCCCCGCTGAGCCTGGGCGGAGGTTTTCTGCGAAAGACAAGAACAAACAAACAAGAAACAAGCCATGGCGACCGTCGAATTGTGGATCCTAGCCTTCGCCGTCGCCTGCGCGATTTACCCAGGTGAGCTACGTGATTCTTTGTTACAGTCGTGCGCATGGGGGGTAGGGGGGGAGGGGGCACGGGGGGTGACTTCACCCCTATCCATCGGAGGTCGCCAAATTTGCCCAATACCGTTACTCCGTCAGACATGTACCGTCACTGCATGAAGAGCAGAGTTATAGCCATGCAGGATTTTCAGGATAATGGCGGCAGAGGACCCCTTGATGCTGCATTCCAGAAGCTGTAAGACTAGATAGAAATTATAAGACATTGCCTGGGTATAAATACGTGCACGGATTGAGTCTTGTCTTGGTGTATGGAGTCGGTACGCAGATAGAAGATTCGGCAACATATATTTTTTGTGTCTACATACATACATACATACATACATACATACATACATACATACATACATACATACATACATACATACATACATACATACATACATACATACATACATGCATGCATGCATGCATGCATGCATGCATACAGTCGTCAGCAAGCTTAACACGAACGCTCCGACGCATGACCTGGATTAGTTTGACTGATGCCAGCCGCGAAGCGCTGGGCGCTGTTGCCGCGATAATACCTCGGTATACTTTGTCGGCATGCATGGATAGCATCTCGGCAATAGAACTCAAAGCTACGCGGTGCTAGCGTCAATCAAACTGCTTCAGGACACCCTGCGGAGCGTTCGTGGTAAGCTTGCTGACGCTGTACATTATACATACATGCTTTCATATATACATACATGCTCACACGCACGCGCATACATACATACATACATACATACATACATACATACATACATACATACATACATACGTACGTACGTACGTACATACATACATACATACATACATACATACATACATACATACATACATACATACATACATACATACATACATACATACATACATACATACATACATACATACATACATACATACATACATACATACATCATCGTCATCATCAGCCTCACTACGCCCACTGCAGGGCAAAGGCCTCTCCCAAGTTCCGCCAATCAACCCGGTCCTGTGTTTTCTGCAGCCACGTTATACCTGCAAACTTCTTAATCTCATCTGCCCACCTAATTTTGTCTCCCTCTCACGCGTTTCCCTTCTCTTGGAATCCACTCAGTTACCCTTAATGACCAGCGGTTATCCTGCTTACGCGCTACGTGCCCGGCCCATGTACATTTCTTCTTCTTGATTTCAGCCAAGATATCCTTAACCCCCGTTTGTTCCCTCACCCACTCTGCTCTCTTCCTGTTTCTTAAGGTTACACCTATCATTTTCCTTTCCATTGCTCGCTGCGTCGTCCTCAATTTAACGTTAACCCTCTTTGTGAGCCTCCAGGTTTCTGCTCCGTAGGTGAGTACCGGTAAGATGCAGCTGTTATATACCTTCCTTTTGAGGGATAGTGGTAGACTACCATTCATAATTTGAGAATGCTTGCCGAACGTGCTCCACCCCATCCTTATTCTTCTACTTATTTCACTCTCATTGTTCGGCTCCGCGGTTACTACCTGTCCTAAGTAGACATATTCCTTTACAACTTCCACTGTCTCGCCACCTATCACAACGCGCTGTTCTCTGCCGAGACTGTTGGACATTACTTTAGTTTTATGCATATTAATTTTCAGACCTACTCTTCTGCTTTCCGTGTCCAGTTCAGTAATCATGAGCTGTAATTCGTCCCCTGAGTTACTCATCAACACACACACACACACACACACACACACACACACACACACACACACACACACACACACACACACACACACACACACACACACACACACACACACACACACACACACATACATACATACATACATACATACATACATACATACATACAAACATGCATGCATGCATACACACATACATACATACACACATACATACATACACACATACATACATACATACATACATACATACATACATACATACATACATACATACACACATTGTTTTTCTTGTACCAGTTTGTCTTGTGGCATCGAAAGAGGGCACATATAACGTTTTTGTGTAGTTGTGTGTAAATTCCTCATTAACAGAAATTGTGTATGCAGCTTTGATTGCGTATATCACTTCTCTCTTTTGGTTTTTTGTTAGCACACTCGTATAATATTTGCTTACTCTATACATTCATGTTTTCTGCTGTGTCAGCAGAAAACATGAAATCAGCAACATACCCTGCGAAGTGCAAACTCCTCTATACGGCTAATATCCTGAAGGTTCCGTGCATGCAACGCGTTCGATATCTACACGTAAACTGCTGTAGTGTCGTTCGCTCTAATTTACGTACGGCCATCATCGTATGAGGGCCGATACGTACAGTAAAGGTGCTATTTGAGGCGCGTCAGAGTGTCAGGTAAAGACATGTAGGCGCAAAGGCACGTAGAGGCGCAGGCAACACCGTAGGACAAGGGCGCCATGATACAATGAAAAATTGGGGGGACCCTTAAGCTTCGCCTTTAAGAGTTGAACGCGATAGCGATATCCCGTCCCTACTGCGTACTTCAATCACTTAGTGCATACTATGTAATGGGTAGTATGGTTTAAACCAGGAGAAATTATGCGCGGCAAATGTGGGAAATGTTTTCGAACTTGCTATGCACCCACTACGTGGTGTTAAGAGAATACGCGCAGTAAGGTGTGTGCGGTTTGTAATGGGTGGCTGGCTTTAAACTATGGATATCGTTATGATAGTCACATATTCTGACGCCCGATGGCAAATTTACGCTTGTACCACGCAATATTCCTGGGATATTACATGTTATATTGCGACGCCTATATAAGGGACGCTTGAGTTTGCGAAGCATGGAATTTATTTTCACTGCATTTCCAAGCAGAGGAAGTTATTTTCACAGTACATCCAAGCAGAGGCATGGCTGTGTGGTAGAACACCTGCTTGCCACGCAGACGACCCGGGTTCGATCCTCACTCGGACCCGAAAATTTTTATTATTTATTTTATTTGCATCTTTCTCGATTTTTCGGTCACGGACAAGATGATGATTTTTCGGTCACGGACAAGATGATGATTTTTCGCTCACAACCAACGACGCCGACGCCGACGCCGACACCGACGCCGACGCCGGAATTTCTGCGAAACGAGCTCTTTAACGCTATCGCGTTAAAAGGCCGGTGACAACATGTACAGACCCAACGACAGTAGCATCCTAGCATGATATTTGACTATTGGCGCACCACTTGAAATGCGGGTACTATAGGTGCCACTTATGTTGTTAGGTCTAACAGTTTCCACGCCGTGCACATACGTTTTCCACGCCGTGTGCAAGTATCACCTTTCATCGTGAATTGTTACCCATACGCCGAAATAAGTGTACCCTCCTAAGTCAGTGAGCGCGTAGTCTGCCTTTGGTGGGATCGTGAAATTACTGCGAATCGCTATATATAACTCTTGGAGCCTGCGAAACCGACCTTGCATTGTTTCCAAGCACAGTGAGGCAGTATTGTGCGGCACCGAATTCTTCAATGCGGGCGCGTGTGCCTGGAACGAAACAAGTAGCTTCATACCTTTATTTGAGTATTAACGAATCACCAAATTGAGGCAATGGTGACTCCCTTCGAGGCTCTATAGCTATACCCCCCTTGTGTCTTTGGAAAGCTTTCGGTGGAAAAGCTTACGCTCGCAAGGTCGCATGCTCAAGTCTTCGTTTGAATAAAGTACATGGAACTACTGACCCAAAGGTGTTGGCCCTGCATAATATGGCATTGAGCTGCGGAGCACGAAGTCGAGGCTTCGATAACAACCTGTTGCGGATTCATTATCATCGGGCTTAGTTTCTTTTGTGAAATTGTAGCAATGCGACACCACGAGCGACGCGTTTCAGTGCACCCACTTTTACATATGCAACGTTAACGTTGGTTTGCCAGACATTTCCTGAAAAAGCCGTTCTTGCAAGAGAAGGCACCGTATGCGGTGAGAATTTCTCGCGCCCGATTCCGCGATCTGAATACAATATATATGCAATGCCCCACGATGAATGCATTGTCATAATCTCAAGGGCTTTCAGCTCAATAGTGGCCTTAAGTAGGTGCACCTTGCGTGTAATTCTTGCACACTTGTGGCTGCATTCCTTTGTTTCGGAGAAAATAAATGTGTCGTGCCCTAACAGGTGTGCACTGTTTTACACGCGCAAAGCAGGGCCAAATATTCAGAAGCTCTGTGCGAACTAAATCCAAATTCTGGACTGCAGGTTTTTGAACTCAGGAGGTATAAAATGCACTAGCTCTTTTCATCCCCCCCCCCCCCCTCACGCGCGCGCCCAAGCACCACCGATTCCCAACGACCCCCCCCCCACACACTTGCACCCCCCCCCCCCCACACACACACATACATCGGTTAGCGCAGGGGTCTCAAACACGCGGCCCGCGGGTCGCATGCGGCCAGCGAGGCTCTCGGTTGCGGCCCGCGGCCCTCACATGACTGCCTTCCGCCCAAATTTTTTTCTTATAAAGTATGTTCGTGAGCTACAGACCTGACTGGTCGAAGCCATTGTCTCCGTGAGGCATCCCATGTGTTCACCTTGCTTTGAAACATAACCGTGGAACAAAAATTATATGTCACATTCGGCGTCCAGATTTGAGTAATTTTGGAGATCGGTATCGACATGTTGGAATCCTGGCACCAAATATCCTTCAGAAATTACCTGTATATGAGATATGGGAAAGTTTTCTTTGAAATGGGAGCGTTTGCCGGCAAATTGTACAAATACCCCCCCCCCCCCCCCCCTGCCGCTCCTACCTCCTGCATTGCCCCGGCTCTTGCGGGACTAAATTGCGTGACTGCGGCCCGCTGGCTGAAGTGAGTTTGAGACCCCTGGGTTAGCGTATACATACAGCATGGTACTTGCGGAACATTAAGAAACGTCCTTGAGCACGAAGTGTCGCTAGCACCAACGTATCGGCAAGTGTTGCTTCCAGGGCTGAACAGTATCGCGATACAAGGGTATCGCGACAGTATTTCAGGGATAATTTTGAGTAACTGTATGTTTCTATCGAGATACTTTTGGAAAATGTATTTGTATCTCAGTAGTGAAATACTTTTACGATGTATCGATTGTATCGCGATACTATACAGGACACGGGGGGTCTCGTTACATTTCTTTTTGTCGGAAATAAGCTGAGGCGCGTTTCCAAAAGGGGAATGAAAGTTCTTTTTTGTGTCAAGACAAGCAAAGGCACTCCACCGGTGAGCGACATGGTAAGGGCGGTGATGGTTTTCCCTAAAGAACAGAATGGCCCATGTGTTAAAGCGTGTGACGCGGCTGACAGAATCGCATAGGCAGTGTTGTCGGCCTCTGCCGGCGAAAGTCGCTATCTCTCAAGGTCAGTGCAGCACGCATATCTTTCGTTTGGCCAAGCCATTACTTAGTGACCCCCCGTTACGCGGATACCGCCCTGAAACAAACGCTTTGCAACGCTTCATGAGCGTTCATTTCTTAAAGTGGTAGCACTTCCAAATGCAGTTCCCGTAGTTGTGGTGGAAGTGACTATGGTAGAAGATGGCTATCTCGAGCTTTCAGACCACCCCTCCAGCGTGTCAAAGTGCGTTCGTAATTGATAGACAAGCGTGAAGCGGTCCTTCGTGGTACCAGGCTCCCCCCACCGCCGAAGCCGACTACACCTTATAGGGCTTGCTGAAGTGGGTGCTGGTGGTGGTGATGAAAGCTTTATTGAAGAGTGACCCTTTCGGCCCAGGCGACGAGTGCTTGCTGTAGTCTCTGATGAGGCGCTCTGAGGAACTGTGCCCGTTTCCCCGTCTGTTTAGAGAGCTGGCAGGAGCGACCTGGCAGGGCAGAAACCCTCCCACCTCCAAAGAACGTGATTATAGGAAGCCAGTGTTTGAATAGTGCAGGTTTTACATATTAGGCTCCATTGCTTTTACGTAATTATGGCCAGCCTATATGGGCAGGGGGAATCCTCAGCCGTCTGACCCGGCGCCGCCCAAGCCAGACGGCTAAGTATTCCGACAATGGAGACCGACTTTGCCTTCTTAACGATTACAACATACTAACGTGAGGGCGGAAGTGTTTCGGTACTTGGATGACCCAAGAAGAGATGTCACCACGCTGTATGGAAATCCAGCTATAAAGGCGGTATTTACTCACTATAACACGAATTTGTGCTCGTCTGCGACGGTAAAGAGACTTTTTGGAGCGCAGCTCTTAGGCGCCTATTCCTGTGTTGAGCGGCGTCGCCGTTGCCGTCGCCGTCGGTGGCGTAACCGATAGACATGAAAAGTAACCGATAGACATCAAATATAAAATGAGAAAAAAAAACAACCTACAACCAAGTTTCATTTTCATTCTTACACTACTGCAAGTGAAATATAAATGCAACATCTTAGGCGCTCTAGTGAGTCTTCCAGCATGCTTATGGAAAGAAATCGGGAAGCAGCGAAGTAGTAAAGGGTTGAATTGGCCGAAAGAGGTTAACACAATCCTAGGAAAAGGCTACTTTGAGTAGAGAAACAGGAGAAAAAGTAAAGCCTTAGCGCGTGGTAGACGTTTTGTCTAACAGGCTTGCCTTTGAAGGAGACGCTTCCAAAAAAAAAAAAAAAAAAAAAAAAAAAAAAAAAAAAAAAAAAACCTGTTCAGGGGTGAACGAATAGGAGCGTCAGCATAGAGTGCAGCTGTGTTTTGACAAGTGGACCTTCTGAGAAGACAAGCTTTCTTGTTAGGCGGTTAAAGCCTTCGATTGCCCTTGTTATATTGCTGAGCAGAACATAACTTATTCGTTACAGCTTGATGGCGCATCTGCTAAACGTTAATAACTGTTGGTGTTTTACGAGCCCAAAATCACGATATGATTATGAGAGACGCCACAGGGGAGGGCACCGGAAACATCGGCCAGCCGGGGTTCTCTAATTGATCTAAATCTAGGCAGACCGTCCTCTCGCATTTTGCCTCAGTATAAATAGTGTCACCGCGGCCGGGATTCGATCCCGCGACCTTTGGGTCAGCAATTAAGCACCGTAACCACAAGACCATCCGCAGCGGGTCATTAGATAAACTTAAGTATGGTTATAAGTGCACAATGTGATTGAAACAAAGGTCACGTAATGGAAACAGAAACCTAAAAAATACACCAGTTTCATGCTTTAAATGAAGTGGTAAATTGTCGCATATACAGATCTAAAGTGAGGGGAAAAATTCTTGAACGCCGGGCATCACTGTAGACAACGTTTCGTCGAGTGACCAGTGCAGCTACTTGAAGGTTGTTGCGTTGAAGAGAAGACCACTTGCTTTGTCTTCAGACAAAACCACAAGAATTTATCCTTGCTACTGCACACAAAGGATGACAAGACACCTTATTGCAAAAGATAGGTCCTCCTATGAAAAGGTCGGCGAGCCTTTGTCAGGCACTCATTCCTATTCATACAATATCGATAACACGTTTCCTTTCCATACGTCGACTACAACCTT
>JALIZH010005114.1:50000-71238 GCA_030522465.1 Rhipicephalus appendiculatus
AAGTCAGCGAACCAACAAAAACTGACAAGAGACCTTGTCAGTTTTTATTGGTTTGTTGATTATTTTTTGTTTATTTATTCTGTAATATTGTAAGCTAAATCATACTGTAGAAGAGGAAGCTGATCTATTTTGCACACTATAGGTCTATTTTAGCCTTAATGCAAAAACTGACCTCCGGCAATCACGTACGAGGCGTTTTGATATCATAGAGTGAACTAACGCTTCAGTAAAAAAAAAATATACGCTAAAACTTCACAAAGTCTTCACAAAGTCAACAAACCAGCGAAAAACTGACAAGAGACCTTGTCAGTTTTTGTCGCTTTGTTGATTATTTTATTAATTTATTTATTCTGTATTTATGTCAGCTAAATGATATAGAAGGAAGGCACAGGTATGTCTGTTCCTTACCGCATGAGGAAAACAAATAAATGAGCCCAGGCATTGGCATCAAGGAACGAGATCAGCCTAGATTGCAGTCACTGTACCAAATCAAAAGCAAGTACGTGCGATGTCGTAAACATTTGGATTTACGCGTTAGTGGCGAAGAAAGTTTCCTACTCCATTGGCAAGAGGAGTTTTAAATGCGTGAAGCTGTCATAACAGAATAAATGAAGTGCTTTCCATTCACTAATACCACTAGTAAGTTTCCAATAGGCGTCCTGAGAAGTGACGTATAGGGCAACATAATTCAATTTAGATTGATAAATGATTCTTCGGAAGCTCTAATGCCGTTACGTTCGCAATATTTATGAGCATTATTCGAAGAAAAATAAAGGTCAAAGTGAGATATTTCAGTATGGCGTCGGAAGCTCCGCAGCTGAGCCCATGAACGTCACTTTGACGTCACCAGTTCCAGGGTTTCTTTTTTCGCTTTTCTGGGCACAATGACTCCATACGATTCCCTAGAACTTGCTTTACGTAGAACACAATGTGACGCAATCTTACCGACAAAGAAATATGTAGGTCCTACCAGTCGTTGTCAAAATTTGTGACATCTTGACGAGCTGGTGTTGCAACGTCGAGGTATTCGTATTCTCGTTCTGCATGTTCAAGGTTAATCAAGCGTCTTTCGTTGGAGCAGCGGTACTTCTAGTATGTGTAAAGGTAACTTACTGATTAAAACTAAAATAAATTTTCTCTTAATGTCCCTACGTTTGCTTGGCAATTAATTATATGATTGATGAAAGTTCAATAAAAGTGTACACCGCAGACATGTACTACCTTAAATGGGAGGTTCGCATGAGAATCTTCAGCTTTTATCTGTTTCTATACATGATGGATGAGTAGAAAAAGAAGACTTGCAGCGCAGTCAACAATTTGACAAAGGCGCTTGTCTAGGACAATGTGCCCAAAATTTTATGACAAAGCCTACGCGAAATAGATCGCTCTGCTTACTGGTGTATCACCGTCATCCTTTCATGTTGTTTATATCTTTTCTTGTTTAGTTGTTCGTGTTTTTGAATCTTCGTGGAGTGGTGAGCAGCAGTATAAAAAGAAACAAAGAATAAGTGTAAGGCTTATCGTTGTCACGGATGTCTAAGCGCGAATTTTCAAGAGTTTCTTGTGCATAACAAAAAAAAAACCCGACTACAAAAACGTCTTTGTCAAGTTTTACGATATATCTTCTTTATTATTGCATCAGTTCACCCTTTGACACCAGAATGCCTCGTACACGATTGCAAGCACCAATTTTTGACATAAAGTAAAAAAATAGACCCATGGCATGTAATATAAATAAACTTCCATGGCTCTGCACGTAGACAGACCTAAGTGCATCTTATTATCGATAGGAAGAGGTGCTTCTGAAGGGGTTTACAATTCTCTTGAAAAAGAATCATTTAATAGAAGGGTATAAAGTTATGATTCTTTCGTTGAGTGTCACCTGCTTTAAACCGGTGCACCATAACAGTTTCTATAGCCCAAATCAGGCAGGAATTCAGGAGAACGTAGAAGCTTCAAGAGGTGAAAAATTTTTGAACACAGGGTGTCGCTGACGCCAACGAATCGAAAGGCGGTCTTGTCTGCTTCAAGGCTCGCAGAGGACGAGACCGCTTAGGAAAGACAAGACCGGATGTTCCAAATAGGTAGCAGACACCGTGAAGACCAAGAATTGTCGCTGACCTCATTTTGAGAGGTCCTCGCTTTTGCTATGTGTAAAGGTGTCGTCCAGCTTTTATAACAGAGTTCTGTTGAGATAGAATACACATTCTTATGAAGAAAAGTTTCACCGTTTGAGACACCCTCTGTGATGAACCAAAGGCCTGGAACACTTGCATGAGGCAGCCGTTATTGTTGAAGCAATCCCCGCATGCCATAATCTTATAAAAATCAACGCAATTAGTGTACTCCAGTTGGGAAGTTATTTTCCTTAATGCGAGGAATAACAGAACGGCGAAACGGTGTCCTTAGCCCTCGATGTAACGTCTTTTTCACTATCATACCAATAATGCAGAAATTTTTCCTTCAGGTTATTTAAAACCTGTCATGTGTGTGAGTAAATTGGTCTGTTCCCCACAATGACAATTATTCAGAAGTTCAGTCGGTGAGTCACCTTGGCGAACAAATTGAGATGGAACCTGCAGGAGAAATCTTCCCTGCTTCGATTGATCCACGTAAGGAAACTCCATGGATGCATGGCAAATTTCAGAGCCGCTCATTCTATCTAGGGATTATGTACATTTGCTACGTCAACAATTAATCAATTATTCCATCTGCCGAACATCTTGCTGTGCTTCACTGTTGAAATTCAACCAAATCAGCTAACCCACGCCACAATTTCCTTAAATAGGCACTGTACTAGGTATATTAATCATGCTGTACTAGGCATATTAATCTCATTTGCGTTCCTGATAATGTAAAAGGTGCTAATAATGCATTTCGTGATTTACTTGCAGAAAGTACAAGAAAGGACCCTGTGTGCCCATTCAGACCTGCCCACCCAAATGTCCAGCCTACATGACATTCGAGATGCAGCGCGAACGCTGCCCCCGTATATGCAACGTTGCCCGAGAAGACAGCTGTTCAGAGACGAACGAAGGCCCGGGCTGTGCTTGTAGGAAAGGCTTCGTTCTCAGGGCGCCCTTCGGCACCGTTCGCACCCGTGTCTGGTGCATACACGAGTCAATGTGCACATTCCCTGACGAAGTAAAAGGAGCTGGCGGAAGGCAGTATGCGAAGGGTGGCCAGATCTTCAAAGGAAACACAGCTGCAGCGAAGAACAGTTTCTGGGCCTCGAACCAAGGCCGGAGTGGCATTCAGGAGCCCATGCCTAAAGGAACTGACGAGGACTTGTTTCTTGGTGGCAAAGGGTTTCCTCCTATCGGAAAACCTGGGAAACTTGGGAGAACAACAAAAATTAGGCATAGAGAACGGGGAGATAGTACAAGGGAAAATATCGCCTGGTAATGATGAACAATGGCGTTGGAACATCCGTCAACAAGAACATGAAGGTTCCGTGCCTCAAAAGATTGACCAAGATTTGTTTCAAGGCAAGGAGGAATTTCCATCACTCGGCAGGCTCGGTCCAGAAAACAGACGAAGGATTTAACATCGGCCAGGAAAAACTTCATCTCAAAGGAGGTCAAGAAGTTCGCGAAGCTGGAATTACTAGCAATGTCAACTTGTGGGGCTGGAATCAGGGTCATCGAGGCTCGGGAAGTTCTGTGTCTAAAAAAATGGACAAAGACCTGTATCGTGGCGTAAATCAGTTTTCTCATCTGGGATACCGTAGTCCAAAAGGTGGTGGAGGTTCTGAACTACGTCAACAAGAAGTTGGCTTCACTGGCACCTACAGTGGCCATGGAAGAGGAGTTTCCCGCCGCGACCGTTTCTGGGACTTGAACAATCACCAACCCAGCTTAGCGAGCTCCGCATCTCAGCAGACCGGCAGTAATTTGTATCAAGGCACTGGGGGGCTATACTGTGCAAGGTCACTTGGGCTATAGACGGGGTCAAATATCAGCGCTCGGTACTCAAAAGACCGGTTTTGAGGAAGGGCAAAGGGGTCAAGGACAATTTCAGTTGCATGGGCGCCCCATTGAAAGCACTGGTCAAGCCCCATCGATAAACCTGGAAGAAACTGGGTTTGAGGGTCGCCAAAGAATGCAGGTACAAGCAGCTCCTACTAGTAACAGCCTTTGGGGCTCACAGAAGGTGCAGCCTGTGTTTAAGGGTACCATGCCTACAGGATACGATGACACACTGTCTCTCGGTACTAAAGGATATCCTCCTCTCGGCGATACGGGTAATACAAGAGGTCAAGGTTCACAGCTGCTTCGCGGCTCCTTTATGGGAAGTAAACACGAAGGCAGTTCTGACCAGTGGAAAAAAATTCACGGTGAACAAGGACATCTGGGTCTAGGTCTAGGAGGCGAGAAAGGTGTACAAAGCGTACAAGGTCAGAGTTTCGATATAGACGACTGGCTATCAGGACAACAACAAGGTAGCGGCATGCCTGATTTCACCAAAGGTCAGGAGGGTGATGAAGGACTTGTGCCAACCAAAATAATTGACACCTGGACGCCTGATCAAGGGCAGTTGCAGAAAGGGAAGAGTAAAAAAGGAGGCCTACCCAGTAGCATCATGGGGGAAAGCAATGTTCCCGGTGTGGGTTTACCGGTCGGGAAACTACCCGAATTGCCCAAATTAGATGAAAGTGGCGCCGGTGTGGGAATTCCAGGAGGTAATATTTCAAATCTTCTAGATATACTAGAAGCGCAAGTGAATGCTCAGAAGGCAATCAACGGACCTGGACAAATACAAATCATAAGCCATGGTGGCAGTGGCGCAAAAGGAGGTAAACAACAGATCAGTACAGGCAAGAAAACAAGTGCTGCTAGCTCTAGCGGTATCAAAGGAGGCGTGACCAGTAGTATCACAGGGGCAAGCAATGTTCCTGGTGTCGGACTACCGGTCGGAAAACTACCAGAGTTGCCAAAGTTAGGCGTTAGTGGTGGTCCAGGTAGCCATTCCCGGTGTTGGAATTCCGGCGGAGAAGCAGGAAAATATTCTGGATATACTCGAAGCAAAAGTGAATGCTCAGAAGGCAATCAATGGACCTGGACAAATAGAAATAATAGGCCATGGTGGCAGTGGCACAAAAGGAGGTCAACAACAAATCACTACAGGCAAGAAAACAAGTACTGCTAGCGCTAGCGCTATCAAAGGCGGCCTAATAAGTAGCATCCAAAGGTGCAAGCAATGTTCCTGGTGTCGGGCTACCGGTCGGGAAACTACCAGAGTTGCCAAAGTTAAGTGTTAATGGCGCTCCAGGCAGCACACCGGGTGTTGAACTTCCGGCAGAGAACCAGCAAAATATTCTGGATATACTCGAAGCAAAAGTAAATTCTCAGAAGGCAATAAATGAACCAGGACAAATAGAAATAATTGGTCATGGTGGCAGGGGCACAAAAGGAGGTCCACAGCAAATCAGTACAAACAATTGCAAGTGCTGCTAGTTTTAGCGGTAAGAAAGAAGGCCTTACAAGTAGCGAGAAAGGGGCGAAGAATGTTCTCGGTGTTGGACCACCGGTCGGGAAACTACCAGAATTGCCAAAGATTAGCGGTAACGGTAGTCCAGGCGGCATTCCTGGTGTGGCACTTTCTACAGTTAAACCCCCGAATATTCTGCAAACAACAGAAGGAAAGCAGGTTTGTCGAAGTTAAACAAAGAACCAGGACAAATAGAAATACTAGGCCATGGTGGCACTGGCACAAAAGGAGGGCATCTGCCCAACGGTATAAAGCAGAAAGCAGGTGCTGTTGATTTGGCGCGACAAGCCAAGGCTATCACCACGCACCCGACACTTCAACCAGCAAAGAGTGCTGTTCCTGTTTCTGCTTCCGAAATTACTTCACTTAACCAGCAAAAACAAAGCACGCAATTCACAAGCCAGGGTACTCAAACCCGTCTGGGTAGCATGGCTCAACCTAATACACTTATTTGGTCGCAACAAAAGCCAGCTGCCGTCAACTGCTCCAGAGTTTCAAAGACCAAATGTTGCTTTCCCCGTTTCGAGTGCCACTCCTGCGCCTAATTACCAACAGTCAGAAAGCACACATTTCACACATCAAGACCGGTTTATCGCAACAAGGTAACGTGGTAGAGCCTGTTTCGGTTGAGTGGAAGCAACAAAAGCAGTCGTTGTCAGGATTTCTGCAGCTTCAAATGGAAAACGGTCAATTTCCTCTTTCGGGTGCCAATATTGCCTCAAACAACCAACAACGAGAGAGCGCACGTTTTAAAGGTCAAGGGTGGCAACAAGGCCATACTGACACGGCAGAACCTGGTTCGACTGTGTGGTTGCAAGGCAATCAGCCATCTTCAGGAGTTTCGCAGTATCGGAGAGCAGCGGCTCCTGGTTCTCTTCCTGGTGGCGCAATCCAACAGCCAGAGAGCACAGGCCTCGCAGGCCGTGGCTGGCAAGTTCCTCAAGATAACACAGCGCAACCTACTGCTGTCGAATGGACGCAACAAAACCAGCACCTCTCAGGAATTTCGCATTTCAGGAGTGCAACAGCCGCTCTTCCTGTCTCTCCGACCACAGTTGGATCTGCTAACAAACAACCATTAAGCACCGATTTCATAGGTCATGGCCGGCAAGCACGTTTTGGTGTCAAGGCGCAACATGGTGCTTTTGAATGGACGCAAAAGAACGAGCCGGGCTTCGCAGGGGCTTCGCAGTTTCAGAGAGCAACGCCTTCTGCTCCTCTTAGCCCCACTGTCGTCTCTTCTATTGGACAGCCAGAAAACGCACATTTCACACGTAGTCGCTGGCGAAGAAACTACGGGAACATGGAGCAACCTAATGCGGTTTATTGGGCAGAGAAAAACAAGCCGTTGTCAGGAATTTCAGAGTACCAAAGGGTAAATGCTCCTTATCCTCTCCCATATGCCACTGTCGCCACTAATCGCCACAAAACAGAAAATGCGCATTTTACTATTCAAGACAGCCACACCCTTCGAAGTAACACGCAACAGCCTGGTTTGGTTGATTGGACACACCAAAATGAGCGGTTGGCAGACATTCCACAGTATCGAAGAGCTATGGCTTCTGCTTCCCTTACTGGTACCACAAGTGCCTCTACTAATCAACAGCTTCAAAGCACCGATTTTACAGGTCCAGGGTTGGCACACACGCCGTGGTAACACTGTGCAACCTGGTGCTGTTGACTGGACCCAAGAAAGTGAGCCATTACTCGGCATTTCGCAGTCTCAGAAAAGCAAAGGTTCTGTGGCCCCCTCAGCATGGAAGTTTGGCTCCCGCATTGAACAAAAGGAAGCCACGGATTTCTCAGGTAGGAATGTGCAAATGCATCCAAGCAACATGGTGCAGTCTAGCACAATCAATCGGGTGCAAGAAAACAAGCCAGCCTTTGTGTATCGAACGTTTGAGAGACCAACGGCCACTGTTCCTCTTTCAGGTGCTACTGCTTCTTCGAGTAATATACAAAAGGCAAACACGGTTTTCTCAGGCACATTATTCCCAAGTGGTTATGGTGACGCAGCACAAACGGGTGTTATCGACGTGACGCAGCAAAACACACCCCTCTCACAGCCAACAGGGTTTCAAAGTGACACGGCTCTTGCTTCGCTTTCCAATGCCGCTGTCCCCTTTAATCAGCAGGAGGAAAACAGGGATCTCACGGGAAAATTTCCCGAAGCGGTTCAAGGTAGCAAGGCACAATCGGATGATGTTGGTTGGATGCAACAAAACCAACACTTTACAAGGCTTCCTGAGACGCCTAGTGCAATTTCTTCTGTTCCTGCTTCCGGTGGTGCATCATTGGTGTCCATCAATCAGGGACAAGAAGATACACATTTCACAGGCAATGTTTTTCCAATTGGTCAAGAGAGCATGTCACAACAAGGCATTATCGATTGGGCAGAGCAACAACATCCTCTCTCAATGCTTCCAGAGTTCCAAAAGTTCAACGGCCTCTGCTCATTTTTCTGGTGCCCCTCAGTTGGCTCCATTGGTCAGGAAAAAGGGAGTGCGGATCTCATTAACAAAGCTTTCCAGACGGGTAATGAAAATATGAAGCCACAAGGTTCATCTTCTACAGCACCACAAGGTGCTGTAGATAGGACGCAGCAAAAGCACCAGCAGTCAAAGATACCAGTGTTACAAACTGAAACAGCCTCCTCTGCTGCTCCTCTTAGTGCCATTGCTGCCTCCGGAAATGAGGTAAGAAGAACGGTTGATTTAAAAAGCCAAGGCCCCCCAAGTGCATCATGGCAGCGTGACCAAGACAGTAGTCGTTGAATCCACGAAACAAGATACCTCTGTTTCAAAGCCTTCAAAGTTGAAGAAAGAAGAAGCGGCTGTGCCTCTGCCTGGACCCACTGCTTCCTCCAGTAACCACAAAAATGAAAACCAGGATATGAAGAGGCAAGGCTCACAGATAAATAAAGATAACCCGACACGGCCTAGCGCCGTTGAAGGAACACATAAAAACGAGGTTCCCAAATTACATAGCACAAAAACTTCCAGTTCTCTAGAGGGTCCTAGCGTAGCTTTGAAAAATCTACAAAAAGGAAAGGGTCGTTTGACAAAAAGAGACTCGCAGACCCATACTCCTGACACGGCCCAGTTAAGTGGAGCTGATCTGAAGGAGCAGAACAAGCCATTGCCAAATAGTTCAATGGTACTAAAAGCAACGAGTGCTGCTCCACTTGCTGACTCCAATCTTTCTTCTAAACAAGAACCAAACAAGAGCAACCCCTTGGGAGGGCAAGACTTGCAAACGGGCCACGGTAGTACGGATCAACGAGGAGCACAAAACGTAAACGCCGGGGACAGAGAACGGAGGGAGCTGTAGATAACGAAAAGAAAACAATAGGGCAGCGAATCGTGCATACCGGTGTTCACATAGGCAAAACATTGTTTCATGGCCTGTCTAATATGTGGCCCTTCGGCGGGATATTTCAGCACTCGATGCCGATAGCTGGTACTGGTCAACCGCCCGTCGGGAACTATCCAGACGTCTATGGTAGTTATGATGCACAAGGGCAGCCAACGTTCGGGGCCAATACAATGCCGTTCGGATATCCTACTGTCTATCCCGCCCCTTATGTGCCAATGACAAATACATGGGGGGCAACCCAACGGAGTAACAGGTGAACTTCAAGCCCCGCCACAGCGTGTACGGGAAAGTGAAATTCCTGCTTCGCAAACCTCACTGTCCAGCCAAGACGCTCAGAAAACGCAGGCTGAAGTTTCAACGCCCGGAGTGAAAGGAATCAGTGTTTCTGGTGTGCCACATAAAAGGACTGCTGGCGTTGCGCCAGCAGCAAAAAATTACGCTTTTGATGACAGTAGTCTGGACTCTTGGTAGTATGTAGCTGAGCCTTGTCGCCATGAAGCAGTCAAACAATGGCGCAGGTATGCCACTGCGGTATTAAGATGCCGACGCCAAGCTAGTTTGTCTGGTTTAAGTTCTGCTTTTCAGTGGTAAAAATCAGTGGTCCACATTTACTCTAGAAACGGCTAAAAACGAGCTTGTGTGTCTTCCAAGTCAAGCTCTATGTAAGACACTGGACCAACAAGCTTGGTGGTGAACACCAATTCTTAGGAAAGGCAAACACACCGTACACATACATAGGCTTTTATTGTTTAGTTCACATGTGGCCAACTATTGTGAAACATTTCTGATACATTTAGAAGCCGGAGGTATCTTGAAGCGCTAATGAATGGTGAGATCTCTGCACCCGTGATGTTGCAAAACAATCAGTGTTTTCAAGTTTTTCTTGCGCAATATGCGATGTGAAAGAGGAGATAGGGAACACACGAAAGTAAAATCACATAAAGTTCATTTAAAGCCGACATTTCTAAGAGATTTTCTTTCGGCTAGAACCCAATTGCTTTATTTTGCTGAATTTTTTCGCTACGAAAAAAGACGACTTTTCAGCAAAAACTAACATTGATATAATATGAATTAGGCTTCTTATGTCTTAATTGACGACATTAGTTAGTCATATAACCCGTGAAAGATTCTTGAAAGACTGTTCATGCATTGGCAATTTCATTTTAGATCCTCTTTCTTCATTAATCATTTACATCAGGCACTCAGTGGAAGGACGTGCAACGATTCATTATATAATGACTAAATAACTTGAGCTGGTAACATCCCAGTGCCAAGGTACTGCTTCCATCACGTAGACCTCTACTTATTCTTCTATTGAGCTCTAGCTTCAAGCATTCCCTATTCTCTTATCTCAGGAACCTTTCTTCAAGAAAATGTTTAAGGCTCGTTTTGGCCTTTCTGGGTAGATCAAGTGACTCACTTTCTGGCAGCAAATGCTCGTATACTGTGCAAAGCTACATATATTTTGGCACCAAAAACGTACTCATGATCAAAGGAATGAGGTGTCGAATGTGCCGGCAACGTTGTGCAGAAGCCATTCACGAGGGAACGACATTTTTGAGGTAACTATTCGGGGCACCCATGACGTACACACACAGCATGATTTAGTAAATAGTCACAGGTTTTACTGACATCGCACAAAAAAGATTATCACAAAAGAAACACTGTAAGCTTTTTCCCGCAGCATGTCATCAAGAGTATATAGAACTAAGTTGAAAAACCGGGTCTACATCGCGAGATATTGGACAACATTCCTTAAATCATCGGATATACGCCTCAGTCCTGCAATCAAATCCATGCAGCAGTTGACTTTGTTCCTGCTGTGGAGCATTTATGAAGTGTACAACTTATTAGATATCCTCCCGATATATTGAAGACCAAACACTGTTTATACCGATAGAGCATGAGCAAAATGATACCATCATTAGACATGTTAAAAAGTAGGTGTCCATTTTATGAGAATGGCTGTCTTGAACCTCAAGCGAATATCGAGATATCTAGTCGGTATGCATGACTTCTATACGTACCGGAATAAATTTACCAATTAGAATATAGCACACCAATATGCGTGACACTCAGTTTCAAGAAATTAATCAACATTCCGGATGGCCGGACTTTCAGTATTCGTTATTTTGGCAGCGCCGAACTGTCTAAAACTACCTCCTGGGCTTTTACTGCCCCTAGTGTTTGAAAACATTGCTTTCTCCTATATTTGGTGACGTGCTATGCAAGCAATAATCTCTTTGACGACTTCATTATGTTCTGAGTGCCGTCATACGAAGTAGTCAGTGATCACAAGCGTTCGCCGCTAGCTGAGATTGATTTAGAAATCAGGCCCTATAAAACTGTGAAAGAATAGTCTTGTAGTGGATCAGTCTATGTAAGGCAACTCTTCGCTTGTGTATCTCAGGAACGTGGTTTATATTATTGGGGCGGAGTTGTGGTGGAAGGCAAACGTGGAAAGTGAGCACAGGGTTAAGTCTGAAATGCATAAAGGCTAAAATGTGCCCCAAGTTTTTGCTGAGGCAGCCGTCCCTTCTGATGCGACGCCCTGATTGGAAAGAATGGATATTCCTTGGTGGAACAGTGGCAACGGTGCTCGGCTGCTGACCCGAAGGTAGCGGGTTCGATCCCGGCCGTGGCGGTCGCATTTCGGTGGAGGCGAAATGGTAGAGGCCCGTGTGCTGTGCGATGTCAGTGCACGTTAAAGAACACCAGATGGTCGAAATTTCCGAAGCCCTCCACTACGGCGTCTCTCATAATGATGTCGTGGTTTTGGGACGTAAAACCACAGATATTATTAATATATGGATATTTTGCAACGTACAAGTGCATTTTACATCATGAAAAACGCATTGAGCACAACCGCATCTTTGAACTTTAGATCAGCGAATGTTTTTTTTTACATTTAGTTGATGCGGTTTTGCCTTTCTCATGTGATTACCTCCTTGCCAAGCGGCCCAACGATGTATTTTGTACACGTATGCTTTTAAATAAAAGCAGCGAAAACGATATTAGCTTCATAGAGCACTTTCTTAAGAATGGAGAAAATCCATCGCTTTTAAAACCGAGGTGGTTATTTGTTATGTGTTTTACACGAGGCTACTTCCCATTGGCATGTGATACATCGGGTCGATGTGGTTTTCCAGGAGCAGTTATTCTACCCTGTATTTGTATAGATATATCATTACCATGTTCAGCAAAATTAACCACAACGTGTTTTCACGAACACCGAAAGCTGCGGTGAAGTGATATTTTAAAATTATTTTAAATGAATAGTTATTGGTAAGTTATCATTTAAGTTTGATTTCTGGAGATGCTACTTCTAGAAAGATAGAACGATCACAAATAATTTTTAATTCATAGACAGCGCACTATGCCAAGTGCCATCTTTCGTCGCCAGAAGATTTAGTTGAACATTATTTATTACTTCATCGCACAAAATGAACATCATGCGACTGCTTACGCTTTAACCAAAATGCTTCACATAAAAAACAACGCAAAAGGACAGAGGACCAGTGAAGGAAAGCCAGACGGCAGCACTTGCTTAAAACAAGCTTTATTTGTCACAATCACGTAATATATACTTGCGCAGTATAAAATAGAAAAAGAAGAAGGAACGATAAAAATGACAACAAGCCAAGCTGATACTCAAAATTTATGAGGCTTCAGAAACGGCTAGGCTGGACAGCGAGTGTGGTAGCAGGCCTTCCATTGCTTTATCACAGAACGAGATCGATTTTCTTCAGCATATTTTGAACACATGATATTCACGGCGTGCTGTGATCATTATGACGTATGGCTGTGTTTTTTACCATTTTTATTGTTCCTTCTTCTTTTTTCTGTTTATACTGCGCAAGTATATATTGCGCGATTGTGACAAATAAAGCTTGTTGTAATTCAGCGCTGCCATCAGTGTCCTTCTTTCACTGGTCCTCTGTCTTTTTGCGCTGCTTTATGTGAAGTATGTCGTACCAAACTTGCCCAGCCCTACGCTTTAGCTGTATTTAACACGTGGCTACTCTTGTATATCACGACGAGGGTAGCGAGGCTTTCGAGACGACTGCAGAGTCCGAGAACCGACGGAGCGACCGCATGATTCAAGCGAGAGTTCCTCGACCGAGCGCACGCGCTTATATGAAATGGGGGGAGGGAGAGGAGGCAGTGGGTTTACAGGCTGCAGCGCGGGGGCGAGGAGAGGAGAGAAGGCGACCAAACGCCTGCGTAAACGCCCGCGTAAACGTCCGCGTAAAAGAGGAGAGCGCGCGGCTGCAGCGCGGGGGGAAGAGGAGGCGACCGAACACCTGCGTAAAGGAGGAGAGTGGGAGAGAGAGTAGGCGCACGCGTAGTAAGGGTGGTCAGGAGGCACACCATCACCACCGGATTGAACTCCGCCCTAAGCTGATTCGCCATCTAAAAACAACATACTGCGCGCGTTTAAGTTAGCGCGCTCCGAACTCTAAAGGAACATGCTCGAATGCGCCGAGCGTGTTCGAGGAACGCCTGCATCACGTGTCGAATTGTGAAAACGTCTTTGAGGTAGCCCCGTCAGTTCTGTGCAAAACGAGGTTGTTAGTTGGGCAAGTTGGAACAAGTAATTCATAATTGTACTGAGTGCAAACACTAGACATAGGACGCGCGAAATGACAAAGACGCAGCGCGAACTTTTGAATTCGTGATAGATTGCTTTCAATTTTCGTTCAAATAATTTCAATGGGAGCAATCGTTCGCCAATACATGTGAGTCGATCAGATATTTACATTGAGTGTTAACAGGAGGAACCTGTAATTTCCACAAGACACCATAGGAACCATTGGTGTGATCTCAGGTTGTACGTGATGCATTAGAAGTAATCGATTACTTGTGATCAATTGCATTTTCCGGTAGTTTTGTAATATAATCAATTACTTTTCGAAACTGTAACCTTCTGGGCAATGAATTGAATTTTTATGTAAGTGATTACCGGTAATCAAGTTACTTTTTTTCCAAAATCAAGTTGTAGTCAGTCTTCAACGGCAGTTCTCGTCCCAAAAATATGCGACCGCTCTGTAGGGAGCCCCCGTTATGTCATATAAGTGGTACCTAAAAGCTCAGTCTTTCACCTGTTTCTCGCCTTTACATGCAACGTCTTACCCTATAGCTCCAGCAGCAGTGAAGTGCAACACTTAATAGATGGACACGAACACTAGCATCGACTCCTTGCGCAACTACGAACTGGGGCGCAATGTGTTCCTACGTTACAATAACGCCCTTTCTCCCAGCACATGCATTGAGAGAGTGTTCAGTGTAGCAAATGACCTCTTAATGAGAAAACGTGGAAGAATCAGCGAGGATCACTTTGAAAGGCAACTCCTGTTTAAAGTTAACAACATGTAACGCTGTATCACTGAAGCCACAGAAAGCCTCCCAGCCTTTCCGCAAGCCTCCAGTGTTCTCTCCATTATGCGAGCCCCAGTAGTGGTAGTTTGAGTACACTTGTGTTATTGCGTTACGGCAATCAAGTTTAGAAGGAAAGTAACGCAAAAGAAATCGATTACATTTCTGTAATTGCTCAGTTACTTTTCTGGGGCAGTAACTGAGAACTCTAATTTATAACATTTTAATATAAGTGATTGTAGATATAATCGGTCACTTATTTTCTTTAGCGCGTTTAAGTCTGGGTGTGATACAGCGACCTTAAAGAGCGACCACAACTTAATAACTTCATTACTTATTCTTAGAGCCCGATTGCGAAGGTAATCAGAGCCCGATTACCTGGACTTGATTCCAAGGGCTAGGTAAGTTCCTTTAGGTATGATGCGCTTAAAAAGAAAACTTGCTTATTATTTTTCATAAAACAGTTCAAAGCAAAATGAAAGAAAAAGACAAAAACAAATGGTGACTACATGTTCTTCAAAATGTTAGATTACTGCGAGATAATAGAATGTGGCGAAACTGATCTATATGATACCTAAGGACAAGAAAGTGAACTTGGAAGTCTTTTCTACAGAAAACTAGCCTAGCGGGACTGGCAACAGCTTGTCGTCAACATACAGGCTTAGAAGGTTATGATCCATGGTAGGAAACTGAAAATTCATGAGAAAGGCTTTTCTATGGTTGGAGACATAGTGATGGTTTAAATATTATAAAATTTGTTGTACGCCGGCTCTCATGACCATAATTCTAGCTGACTGATAATACCAAAAAGAGATTGCCTAAATCCAGATAGAGATGGCACATGTTAGTACTCGCCAAGCACTACTTCAAAATGCTATAGGCGTCATCCTGGAACAGATTTTGAATTTCTGCGGAAAAAAATTCAGAAAATTGAGCCATAATGTAAAGACCTTTACTAATTCCTCATAGTTCCTACACGATTATCTCCGCAAATTGCTTCTGTGAGGAACTTGGGCCAACACACCATATAGAAGAAGACTAGACAGTTCCCACTAAAGCCACCTAAGCCACTCCCAAACCAACAACCAGCTTTGAGAAAGATTCGTAGAGCCCACTGTGAGGTGTTGTGTGGTGTCTTTATGTGCCTTCTCGTGTCCGTGTGTCGTTTCGCACTACATCAAAGCTGTTCAAATCGTTCGCCATCAAGAACACATGCCAACCTTTCATAGAGAGCCTTGGCCAGCTTCAACGTCGAGGATCAACTAAGGCTGGTCACAAGGCTTCAGGATACTGCCTGAACTCAAGGCATCCTGGACTAAAGGCGCCTCTCCTAAGCTATCCTCTAGAATAAGGACGTTGATTAGCTCTCTCTATGATGTTACGGGTCATTGCAGATGAAGGCCGCAAGTGCCACCTACAGATGAATCCAAGCATTTTTTTTAACATTCATGGTCTACCTATCCGCTCTTGCTTCCTTACTTGAGATCAAATAATGCAAAAGCGTTGGAAGTAGTATTGAAGGCATTTCAAGGAATACGAATGACAATTTTTGGTGCACTGTTAAAATACCGTTCCACAAACCTCGTGCTGTTGGTTTTATGTCAAGAGAATGCTTAGTTGGAAAGAGCATCACGTTTCAGTAGTGTGCAGGCAGTTAGCTTAATTTGAAGCACCCACTACCAGGTGGGAAGATATGTGACCCAGCATTCTTGCTTTCAGCATTCTCTGGCAACTGTGCGCCTGCATTAAAAGCGTACGCAAGAATGCTTCATGTTCTGCTTGCTTTATTATGCCTTGCTGGCTGCTGCTGCTTCTCTTGAGATTTTTTCTGTGGATTGGATAATGCGAAATAACCACTCGATACTCGGGCAACGCTGGGTAGTGTCAGGGTGCTGCATGCGATCCGGATGTGAGCGCCGGAGCACAGCCGCTCCATGTGGGTCTATTCGTAGTGCTTGTACCACGTGGTCGACCTTTGTTTACGCTGTCGGTGCCCAGCACCAACCAAAAGCGACATGACCAACCCATGCACACCCTGAGCGCGCAGCGTTCACTTTTGAGACGCCCGTCGGACCTAATGTTTACTTTTTCCGAGGGGTAGGGCTGAGGCGCCTGAGCCTCAACGACTCAGCTTCGAGACACGAACCGAACGGTTCACGGAAGCCGTACGTACCGGTCAATTTGTGACTGCGAACATGACATGGGTCGCGTGCTGGTGGCTTCGGCTTCCTGCTGAAGTTCGGGGCTCGCAGGCAATCACTACAATAAAGTACGCTAAAAATGCTTTCCAAAGGATAAGGAGATCATTGCCGTTCAAATTACAGTTTTACGATAGCATCCATATGATGTTTATGTCGAAGTCTGCCCTAAATATGCAAAATTTTTCCTCGTTTTTCTATATTTAGAGTAATATGACATACTGACATCATTAACAATGAGATGCCATAAAAAACATATGCTGTGAGAACTCCTGAACAGTTGGGACAATATTGCCTTTGCAAAACATGAAGAGAGGAGTAAGTGCGACGATGGCAAACTTGTTCATGCCCACGTATGCAAAAACTTAGTTTTTTAACAGGCACGAGGCATTGTATCGTTCTGGCAAAAGCTATGTCTTGTTCTCCACTTATGCACAGCGTGTGCCGAAGCGTCTTCAGTTTCAAGGCGAAAGCCTTTAAGGTGTCATGCTCACATCCGTCCGTGGTGGTGGTGGTAAACATTTTTATTTGGGAAAGGAACCAAAGAGTTGCTGCATATTGCATGCTTGAGTGGCTAGACCCTATTCCGGGACGCCAATGGAGCAGGCCGCTGCCCGAGCGCGCCTCACCAAGGAGCGTTGAGCATCCAAGGTAGAGCAGCCGAGCAGGTACTCCTCCCAAGCCTCTCTAGTTGGGATGGGAAAGGGGGGATGAAAAAGGAAGTGGGTTGGCAGGGCACGAAGCGACGACGTGGTAGGTGTCACCCAGGACCTGACAGGTCGAGCAGGTGCCATTGATTTCCGGCAAAAAGTGCCTGGCGACCGCCGGACTGAGGTAGGTGTTTGTCTGGAGGCGGCGTAGTAGTCGTTCGTCTGCTTTTTCCAGACCACGTGCGGGGTCCGGGTAGAGGCGGCGCGAATCCCGGTAATAGGCCAGAATTTCGCGGAAGCGCGTCAGGTTCGTATTGCCAGATTCCGTCTCGGGACATGGAGGGGGCCGTCCATCCACCCGTCCCTCCGTCCGTCCGTGCCCTGGAACGGTGACAGGTGGCCGCCGGGGCGCGCCAACAGACGCCGGTCGCGTCGGTCGCGCCTCGCGTCGGAGTATAAAGCGCTCGCGCTTTGCTAACCTAGCGTCGCTGTGCTCAGCGTGGCCACTCATGCAGGAAGGGAGACGCGCGCATCGCGTTCCATTTTGACCGACCCCGTCTCAATGGGCACTGGTTTTCGCTGAACATACTTTGGAATTTACAAAGTGTCCTTCAATTCTTTTTGAAATTTAGCATTTCTGCCCTAGTATCTCAGACATTATTTGGAAGATGCATACATTGTCTTCCTTTCCCTGTCAATATCGTTGATGAGGAGAAGAATTGAACTAAAAAAATTTGTAACCTGTCAACTCGACTTCTCACCATCGTGGAGCGTACTGTTGCCCGCTTGCCTGAGATAGTGCTGGAGGGCTGACATTGCTGCTTCAAAAGCATAGTTTTTCAAATGGCAGTAAATAATTGACTGAAGATTGCTTTGTATACTTCATGGTATCAGAAAGCCAGGCAAGCAAGTTGAATATCACTGCACTGAGTTCGTTTGGGATTTCCCGGAAGGTTGCGAAAATTAAGGACAAGTGCACATTTCCAGCTGTTCTCGTTTTTTACGTTATTGTCAATTACAATTCACCCAATTATTTTTCTTTGCCTGCCAAGCCCCCCCTGTTGTGTCCATCATATCTTTACTCATGAATATCAAATTATGTTCGTTTGCTGAGTTTACACTAATCGCGATTGACGCACAAAACTGCGCTTTGTTGGCATCGGCACAGGCCGTGTGTTGTTATGCCCATCGTGCTTTGACTCATGAAGGTCATATTGTGTTTGTCGAAGGGTCAGACTTGAATTGTACAAACAGGCGCTGCAATGATGAAGGCGCTACAGGAAGATTGACAAGACTACACGCTCTTTCCTTGACTTCAGGAGATACTTGTGCCATTTCTGTTGTGTTCTTAAAGCGTTGTTTGTTCACTTAAGCGCGCGTCAGTATCCCGAGTTGGGACAATAATAGCGCACAATGCCATTGTATCCGCTCTAGTGTTGCTTCTGATCGGATGCTGCAAGGACAAAAATCTGCGACAAGGACGTGTTTTGAATGAAGTTCACTTTCGTGAAAATTTTTTCCGGATGCTCTTATGTATTTATTGTATGCAACTACGCCCACTTTGAAAACATGGACTGGAAATATATTTACTGGTATCGCAGGCGAGTTATTTGGACTTTGTCTTTGCATAGTGGAACCAGCCAGAAAGGAAAGATGATGGCGCTGGAACGGACGAACATCATTATTGTGACACTACTTGTAAAGATTAGCCATGATAAGTGTGTCATAAGCGCAACCATGGCTCACATTTACTGCGTTTACTTTTAGCCTGGCTAGTCCCGTATGCGCAGCATATTCTGTAAAACTGTTTTGCATGAATTTTAAAGTAAACTGCACTGCTTTTTTCTTCAGTTAAGAGCACTCACTTGACTCTGGGCAGGCACACGGGATGCCGGCCTGGCACCAAATCAGCTCTTTTCTCTTTTAGCTTCGAGGATAATGGCATAACGATGTACTTACCAGTGAGCCGCTGCAAGAGCAACATACAAAGATATCATGAATGCAACTCAATAGATCATATAGCATTCTTCGTTGCAATATGTATTGTAGCACGGCAAAAAAAAAAACAACAACAAAAAAACATATGAGCCTGCAGCATGAATTCTGCGCGTGCGTAAGCACAACTGCAGCTAGCTCCACGAGTCGAAGCATTGTTTCCATTGGTGAACACCTATGCTATGTCCTTTTCATCATTGTAGATTGTGTGCGCAGTTCTTCAGTTTTAGATGTTGTGGTGCCTACTTGAAAGCGAGGTGCGGTCTCATGGAACACGCAGTCATTGTTTCCATTCGCTATTCTACATCGGTCTTGGGGTAGGCGCTAAGGCACTAAAGGAATTCCATGACGCGCGAACTTGCCCTGCAGCCATTGTTGAACCGTTCGCTACCTGCGTTTTTGTCATTACCGTACAGCAGTAGGTATGGAAGCTGCAGAAAAGATTTCTTTGGCCCCTCAGAAAATATTGCTTGCCTGAAATTTGAGCCAGCTGAGGAAATTAGAAATCGTTTCGAATAATGAAGTTGCTCGCCCTGTTGAATACACTTGTGATTTTGATGGTGATCACGAAATCTAATGGTAAGTGAGCAATGCTACTGTCCCATTACATGTGTTAATCTCTGTCGGCATTAACCCAAGGATGCTTTATCTTCGGAGTCAGTTTGACATATACGTCAATATGAAAGACGGGAGTGGAAATTTAGACCGTTACGGGCTGCATTAATAGTTTAAACATTAAGAGAAATTATTTTTTAGTTTACGCTGAGCCAGAAGCGATAGTCACTCAATCAAGCATTCATAAAAAAAGTGAATAACACGAAACCTGTGATTGCTATGATCTGATGCTAACTAAAGCGCTACCATAGGCCTTGCTTCATTTTGTTTAATAAATGGATGCTCGGTAGGCACTGCATAAGAGTATTCTTGGTTTGAATTGAACATATTCTTGAAATTGCGGCAGTACCCGGATCGAAAAAGCAAACTTATATTTCTACGGTCAGGATGTTCAATGTTCGATATGCCACAGCGTGTAATAAGAAAGAGGGATATTTACTCAGTGATGTTTTGAAGAAATAACTAATACAAGTTAACGTGGCCTTACTGATATCTAATTGATGATAAAATCGCGTGTCTTGGCGTATGGGCAAAGTAGGACCAAATATTATCGACATTCTTTCGCCTTACATTGCATGGTAAATAATGTATTTCGTGTATAGTGCTGGAGTCTATTACATACCTGTATTCGGTGATCCCTTGATACAATAGAGGGATCGCGAAACATAGGTTGATTGTCTGTTTTTCTGTAGTTTAGATTTATTAACTTAATATAAATTGCATGAACACAAGCAACACGCACGTTTCCTCGTGGTACCTTCCTTACACTGGTCTTTGCATTAAAATAAGTAGAAACAGTAGTGCGCATGGGCACGCTTTTGCATCAGGATCAATTGTTTTTGCTATACAAGTTCTTCCGACGTGCAGATTTTCACATGAATTATGAACATACTTGCGTTCATATTTGACGTATCGGGGCCTCCATTCTGCTTTACTTTACGATTTGACTTGTCCACACTCCGAAGAGGATTCTTGTTGAAGAACCTTACTGGATCTTCCTTGTTTTGTTTACCCCAACAATAATTTTCAGCATTTAGTGTACATGCGCCTAGACTTGTCAAGTCGCACTGCCAACTGCTATCCTGGTTAATGTAGATGATGGAGCGACTGCTCCCGAATGGCGTTGTTCTCGGGTTTCCCAGAGCACAATAAATCCTTTGGCCAAGTAGAAAGCTTTTAGAAGAATCCACATCTAGCTCCTTTTTAATTTCACGCTACAAATGGGAGAATGCGAATTTATTTCTTTCAGGCACTTTGCTCTGCACCCGCCGCGGTGGTGTAGTGGTTATGGTGCTCGATTGCTGACATCAGTATTGTGGGATCGAATTGCGACCGTGATGGCTGCATTTCAATCAAAATGGTGGAGGCCCGCATGCTTAGATTTAAGTGCCCGTTAAGGAACTCCGGGAGGTAGAAATTTCAGGAGTCATTAAGTACGGCATCTCTGATAATTATTACATGGTTTTGGCATAAGAAAACTTAACAATAATTATAAAGCTTCGCTACACATTGAATGTAGACTAGCATAATCACCTTCAT